>BLKR01003177.1:30000-157413 GCA_011170035.1 Teleogryllus occipitalis | reverse complement strand
CGCTGTTGAACGGGATAAACAGTATCCTATGTTCGTCTCCTGGCTCTAAGCTTCCTGCTCACCAATTTTCAGCCAAATCGGTACAGCCGTTCTTGAGTTATAAACAGTGTAACTAACACGACTTTCTTTTATATATATAGATGAAGGAGTTATTACCGAAAATATTTAATAATAATTACCATTATCTAAAATTGTTAAACTGGAATGCCAATTGGTCTTGTTCATCAATTACAAGAATTCAAAAATGTTTCACATGTTCATCAAATAGAATTCAGATTCCAAACTATTTATTTTATAGAAAAGATCATTTCTCATTTAAATAAGGAGATGTTGCAGTTTTAATGAGAAAGAAAATTAAACATTCACAAATATATCTTCCAACTAATAATAATTTTAAAATCTTAGCTTTGAAAATTAACTTTCTTAATGGTCGTGTAACGCTAATGTGTGCTTACAATCCCCCCAATCACAAATTCCCCTCAAATATATTTTCTTAAATACTCCTCAACACAAACTACAAAACATTATTAATAGGTGAGTTAAACACTACGCATCACGCATGGGGTTGTAACTATACTTCACTTCAAGGTATATCCTTATTTAAACTAAGTTAAAAAAAAATAATAGGATTATACATGCACCTAATCAACCAACATATTATTCATATAATTACACTGTACAGTCTGACATATTAGGTGAAATAATATCTAATAATTTTGATTCGCCTGTCTTTCAATATTGACAATATAGGACAGTCATTATCATAGAAGGGCAGAATGACATTAACTTGGGCGGTAACTTTACACCTGAACAACATGTAAACAAATTACAATGTGCCGCCCAAAATACTAACATTGTAGTCTCGACTCTGCCCTTCTGGTACAACAGACCAACATTATGCAGCGAGATTAAGCACGCAAACCAAAAATTGAAACTGCAGCTGAGAGAAACAAATGTCACACTTTTTGAAATTAATTTCCTCTCAGCAAAACACTTCACCCGGCATGGTCTTCACATGAACCTTCCTGGAAAACATGCAGTCGGTAACAAGCTTGCACAATGCATCAACTCCAGTCCTACGCAGTCTCCTGCCAAAAATCCGTCCCTTTCACCTTCCTTACGTTCTCCACCCCCCACCCTTATTTCGAAACCTGTTGCCTCTTCCTCTGAACATACTGCCGTTTCTCCCATTCCCACTACCAATTCATCTACATCTGATGCCCCATCTTCCTCACAACCTGTCACTGCCGGGACACACTACATCCTTCGACCACGCACTCGAGGTAAAAATGGAGTAAATATATAGCAACTACAGTCAGATGCAGCAGAAAAACATTCGTGTAGGTACTTGCAAAAAATAAACATTCTTCACCATAATGTTCAATCCCTTTCAAATAAAACTGAGTTTATCGAGGCAGCTCTACAGAGCGATCTAAATCAAACGGACGTTCTTTGCTTTACAGAACATTGGTTATCTCCTAATGAACTTAGCATTTTCCAAGTTCCAAACTTTTACCTCGCAGGCTTTTATTGCAGAGAGAGAGAATCGCATTAAGGTCCTACGTATGGGGGTTCCTGTATTTACGTTAGAAATAATATTGATTCTATCCCCTTGGCGGAATTAAATGTGTATTCCATTGAAAATATTTTCGAAATTTCTGTTGTACATCTTACTTCACTAAAAGTGATAATACTTTGCATTTACAGACCTCCAACTAAGAGAACTGCAGATTATATTTTGTTCTTAGAAAACCTGGAGATAACACTTAAGAAAGTCAGTAATCGCTCTTTTGAATCCATTGTTGTATGTGGAGATTTTAACATTGATTTTCTGGTCGAATCTTGCGAGAAAGAAAAGTTTCTCAATTGAATTAATTCCTTCAATTTAGACATTACAATTAATGTACCTACACGGATCACACAAAATTCGATGAAGGCAATTGATCAAATTATAATTAACAAAACTACTACTCGATATGAAGTTGAAACAAAAGATTTAGGATACACTGACCACGATGCACAAATTCTTACCATTATAAGAAATGCGATCACTGACACAATAAATAATACGCGTATGACTAGATTGTTTACAAAAATTGAAATAAAATTATTCATTGATTACTTGATGCAGGAGTCATGGGAAGCGGTTTATAATGCTGTTGATACAAACGACAAATATAATTCTCTTTTTTTTTCAACTCTTTCATTTCATTTTAACACTTGCTTTCCTCTTCAAAAACGAAAATTAAATATATCACGGAAAAGCAATTCTTGGATAACACAAGGGATTAGAACATCTCGTAAAACAAGCGAATTCTTTCACTTCCAAACGTCATAACGTATCTCAAGATTTCCTTATCTACTTTAAAAAATACAAAACATTGTTACGAAAAGTCATAAGGCAGGCTAGAAACAAGAAACACGATCAGGATATTTTGAACTCAAAAAACAAAACAAAAGCAATGTGGAATATAATAAAAATACGACCAAATCAACTAGAAACCCTGTAGAGAATGTTTTTAAAATATATATATTTATTTATTTATTTTACGTAAAAAAAAGTTAAAAACTGCGTATGACGTGCAATGGGGAAAAGTGAATTGTGTGCACATTTTCAAAATTCTGTGATCCCTACACTAAGTCATATACTACTTAAATTTTGAAAGGGAGAAAAAAAACAAAAAAATATAACGATATTAATGTGAACGATCCGGCAACAGTGGCTAGTCTCTTTAACCAATACTTTTCGAGAATTGCTGCCGATCTCACTCAGGGTCTTCAGTCACAAAATTCAATAATAGACAGTTCACCTAAAATTTTAGACACGATGTTCGTTTCCGAAACTTCTTCCTTTGAAATTCTCAAAATAATCGGTAAATTAAAAAATAAATATTCGCCCGGTTTAGATGAATTTCCGGACGCTCTGTTAAAGACCTGTGCATATGCCATTATACACCCGTTAACTCACATATTTAATTCATCGTTATGCACCGGAAGGTTTCCAGATATTTTCAAAACAGCTAAAATTAAGCCGCTCTTCAAAAAAGGCAACAAAAATGAAATTCAAAATTATCGGCCCATTTCTCTTCTATCAGTTTTTTCAAAAATATTAGAGAGACTTTTTTACGTACGAATGGAAACGTTTCTCAGTAAACGCGATGATTGCCAACATTGATTTAGAAAATAAAATCAACGGAAACAGCTATATTTTCTTTTCTTAAAGATGTCGCCTCATCATTGGATCAAAACGAGGCACCTATTGGATTATTTTTAGATCTCTCAAAAGCTTTTGACGTCATTGATCATGACCTTTTACTTTCAAAATTACCTTCATTTGGAATCCGTGGTATTGCTCTAGATTGGTTATGTTCGTACCTGAAACAACGATCTCAGAGAGTTAAAATACCTTACTGGAATGATGGAAAATTACGTACGCACCTTTCCGACTCTTTGCCCATTGCACGTGGAGTTCCTCAAGGATCGATTCAGCCCCTATTCTGTTCCTACTTTACGTAAACGATATGCCCTCGACGATTCGAAACGGAGGAACGGTTCTCTTTGCAGATGACATGAACATCCTTTCCAATAAAGAAACCATAAATAGTACAATATCAGATGTTTCAAATTGGTTCCGAAATAACAAATTAATAGTAAACGAAAAGAAAACGGTTTTAATGCAGTTTTCCATTTCAAATAAACAATTGTTTTCCATTGAAAATGAACGGTGTACCATTGACTGATGTTAAGGCAATAAAATTTTTAGGTCTCTCAATTCAGTCAAATCTTAAATGGAACGTCCATTTAAATGAATTGAACTCAAAATTAAGTTCATTATGCTACGCGTTCAGAAGTCTTTCAAATTCAGTCAGCCTGCATACTGCTCGTTGTGTATATTTCGCGAATGTTCATTCCCGCCTGAGATATGGCATAATATTCTGGGGAAATACATCTTATAGCTCCCAGACTTTTAGATTACAAAAACCAATCGTACGAATAATAACCAAATCCCACCCACGTGATTCATGTAAGCCTCTCTTCATTAATCTAGGAATTCTACTATTACCTTGTCTGTTTATTTACGAATCAGTGGTTTTTGTCAAAAATGACTTGCTTAAGGGCGGGAATATATTTTCAGAAAATGCCAATGTCTATTACTATAAGACTCGACGTAGAAATCATATTCATCAGGTGACAGTATCAACAGCTCAATACAAAAAATGCACATTCAATACATGTACATTATTTTACAACACTTTGCCAGACGACATTAAACGATTAAATTCGATAGAAAAGTTTAAATCCCAAGTGAAATCGTTTCTGCTGCATAACTGTTTCTATACAATTAGAGACTATACTGAGCATCACAAGAAAAGTAATATTAATTTTAACAATGATAGGTGAGGTCATCATCCCAAGAGTCTCATCATGCAAGTATTTAGGCATTCATATAGATAGTAAAATAGGGTGGGAGAAGCATATAAATCAGGTAGTTAGGAAAACGTGGGAGTCTTTGCATTTTGTATTGCGAATTCTAAAGAAAAGCTCTGCAAACGCAAAAGAATTAGCATATTCTTCGCTGGTTCGCTCTCTCATGGAATACGGAGTGGCATGTTGGGATCCATACAGAAAGTCGCACCGGAAAAATCTAGATAGAATACAGAGAAAAGCGAATAAGTTTACCTATAGAACTAACGCGATAAAAAAGGCATGGGAACCTCTAGAAATGAGAAGAACAAGGGGGAGGCTTTGCGCTCTTTATAAATCATCTGTAGGTCAAACAGCTTGGAAGGAAATTCAGGTTAGACTAGAAAAAACAAATTATTTCGGCCGAAGCGATCACACTCACAAAACTCGAACAAGGAAACAAAATTCAGATCTTGGGAAATTTTCCTTTTGTAACAGAACAATTAAAGATTGGAACAGTTTACCCGCAGCAATTTTCAAAGCCTTTCCTCTAAGTGTCCGAAATTTTAGAAATAAGTTAGAACAATATGATAGTCATAGACATTAAATGAGTAAGTGCTGTGAAGTGCGATGAAGTGGTGGTCAGTGTAACTCAAAGCAAAAACAGTGTAGTGTTGTGCAGTGCAGTGTCGTGCAGTTAATTGTAGTGAACGCGATCAATGAATTAAAAACAATAAATTTAGCCAATATTTATGTAGCTTGTATTAAATTTTAGCATCACCGACACATAATTATAATTATTATGTATCATACGAGTTGAAATATTTGTTATAATACTTAATATTAGTGATAGTATGATTATTGCATGTTCGGCTTGTATTGTACTCCTTTATTATGATTGTTATTATTAATATTGTTATATTTAATATTAAGTGTTATTATTATTGTAATTATTGTTAATTAACTGCCACCGGGTCATACCCAATTGCAGTTCAAATAAATCTATGTTTGTATACATAATGCATTATTTACCATTTGGACTGTATAAATGAGTATAAACAACCTGTAACAACTATTGTACTACAGCCTCCGGGTCAATGAGCCCCATCTCGATCAGGTTTTTCGTCCAGTTTCCCTGATCCATTGAGCAAATGCTGAGATGGCCCCTTGTTTTGCTTCTGGACATAAATGTAACTTCATTTTCTGTGGGAAATACAATTATTCAAATTCTCGTTTCCATGTTGTCGCGGCAGGAAGTATTATTCCGAAGGGCAACATGGATAAGAGCCAAAATTATTGCTTATTTATCTTTGAAATTAGATTTTATTACATGGGAGCTTTTTTTCAAAATTCAAAATTTAAATAGTACATGACTCAGTGCAGGGATCACAGAATTTTGAAAATGTGCACACTATTCACTTTTCCCCATAGCACGTCATACGCAGTTTTTAACAGTTTTTTGACGTAAAATAAAAATAAAAAAAGTAATAAGCTCATACAAGAGCTTTCTGCCGCCGACCCCTGACATGTGCCCTCTGCGCCCAAACCCACCCAACAGAAGACTGTCCCTCCCACACCTCCTCAGACCGCACCTTCACCCCCACCTGCGCCAACTGCAATGGACATCACGCTGCCTTCGACCAAACCGGTCCTTTCATATTCAAAGCCAGATCCACCCGTGCCCAACAAATCTCTAAGCTCCAATCATTCTCCCCCACCCCGAACGCTCTCAGCTAAAGCCTCCCTGCCCTGAAAACACAAAATCACTCCTACGCTGCAGCCATCAACTCAAACCTATCCCAATCCACCACTGACCAACAACAAGCCCCCCAAACCACAGACTACAGCATTAAAGATTTTATTTCCCTCTTCAAAGACCCAACTAAAAATCATTATCCAACACCTACCCACCCTCCTCAACATACTCAAAGGCCCAGAGGGCATCATCACAAAACTGATCACCGCTGGAATCAAACTGGTAGAAATCCTCAACTAAAATGGCTCACCCTCCTAGAATCCTATCCTTATCCTCCTGGAATGCGGGCGGTGGAATAACCCAGAAAAAACCTCTCCTTACCCAATTCCTAAATGATAACTCCATCGGGATCCTACTAATACAAGAGACGTTCCTAAAACCTAACCACCCCTTTTCCATCCCCAACTATGTAGTCACCCGCACCGACAGAACCTCTGCTCCCACGGAGGCACGGCTATCCTGACCCGTCGCACCATCCCTCACTCACCCTACCCACTGCCCCAACAATAGCTCTGGAATGTACTGCCATCATTACAGGTATCACATCATCACCAGTAATCATCATTTCGTGTTACAGAAAACTTAGCATCCCTATCCCTGACTCCGACCTTGACGTACTGACTAACCTCCCCACCCTTTCATAATTGCAGGCGACTTGAACTGTAAATCGACCGGTTGGGGTTGCGTGACAACCTTCCTTCTTTTACCTTCACAGTTGTTTTCTACATATATATTTCCATGACACACGGGATTGTCTCTTATCTTTTGAATATTATTTTTGAATTTATTTACATAATCATTAATTTGCAAAGAATCGACACCGCTCTTTTGGATCTGGTTACATAAAATTTCAACATGAGGCATTACTTTGCTAAAAAACTCAAGCCAAAATAAGAATAGATCATCATTCAACAAATTTAGTAATCCTACAGCCTTTCTAATCGTATTACTGTCAGATTCTCCATCAATTCTCTTCAAAACATTGAATCAGATCATCTTTGTGAGCATAAACAAGAACTGACCTGCTTTGAAAAGACCAACGAGTATTTGGTCCATGGGGCAGGCGTCTTTTCACCACATTGTTTAACACAGTCATTCGTTTGGATGAACGTGAAAAGAAAACAGCAAATCCTTCAAGACTAGAAAAAATTTCTGGCCATTTTGTTTCGGGAAGCACATTTTGCAACTATTAAATTGAACTGGTGAGCGTAGCAGTGAACGAAGTGTGCAAAACGATAAGTTTTTTGCAAAATATTTTGCACACCATTAACCTTTCCTGACATCACGGATGCTCCATCATAACTCTGGCCAATTAATTTGTCAATTTTCATGCAATTTCAAAAGCTGAAGCTGCTCTAAAATACACCGACTGATACTCTCAGATGTGTGAGCCTTTGGAACTATAAATCCCCAAAAGCGCTCATAGATTTTATTGTCATGAACATATCGGATTATCAGTACCAATTGACTCTGAGTAGAAACGTCAGTCGTTTCATCAGCTTGAATTGCAACAAAATCTGAATTTGTTACTTCTCGTAATATTAACGAACGTGCAACACTCAATATTGCATCAAGCAATTCATTTTGCACAACCTTTAATGTTCCTAAGAAACCACATTTATTTTCGGTCACATGTTTCTTCAAAATACTGTCAACGTCACTCATTAAATTTATTAATCCACGGATCACACCAGGATTGGAGGAATCAGCTGATTCATCGTGCCCTCGTAAAGCAAGCTCGAGAGAAGCACAAAAGCGAATGCCGTCAATGATTCTGCTTAAAATGTATCAATTTTCTCTCACACTTTCGTTGTGTTCCTTAACAGAACGTCTGTAAGCTGAATCGAGTTGTGATTGAATGCTTACAGAACCCAGCATTTGAAATTCAATTTCATAATGCATGTGTTTTTCACTCATGGCGTGCTTCTTTACCTCTTTCAAATGTTTTATATCCTTCACACCTTTTACTGTCCAGGATTCATCAGTCTGAGGTGAGAATATTAAACACACGAAGCAAAAAAATGCGTGAACTTCATCACAACCACAAAGCCACTTTGCCAGTAAATACAACTTTGAGTGAAATTTTCGTACAAAAGAACGATTGCCATTTCTATCAGGTTGTATATTTATAATATCAGGCCGAGGTGGTCCAACTCTCTTCATGCACAGCCGTACATCATAATCAAGATTGACTGTTTTCAGGCATTTTACAGAATTGGAAACAATTCTCAATCTCAAGGCAACACACAATTGAACAACACATAATGGCCGCAAAGATCAGAACACAGAGCATTCATACAGTTTGTACATGGATCGGAAAACCGATGCCGACCATGCTGATTGCACACGACTGCACTCAATGCTTGTGAGGGGCAGATCAGTTAAACAGGCCACCAGCAGATCGCACTGGCCTTGACGTAAATGAAGCGAAAGAAATACTGTAAGTTTAAAAATCGATCAATAGGTAGCGCCGGTCAAGGGCGATGCTACTTCCCTTGGCAGGCTGCTCGGCGGCGGCCATCGCAAGACGCCAGTTGCCGAACCTATGTTGCCATTTGAGCACTCATTGGTGGCGATTTCTTTGTCAGTAAGTTCTGTAACAACAGCGTATTTTGGACACTGGGGCGAGTGTCCGCAGCCAATGATAACCTCTGTGGGGAACAAGCGGGAGTATGAATGCTAAAAATACGTTCGATTCGAAAACAACGCTACGAAGATGAATACCCACGGAGATTATTTTAAATAGTGCAGGAAGAGAAATACTGATCTCAGTAGGAGGGTGGCAGTGTCCCTAGCGCCTCCCTGCTGCAGCCGCCACTGAGTAAATGTAGTTAAATTTCAATATGGCTGTAATAAAGGCCACGAAAATAATAATGTTGACCTCTCGCTTACGAGTTCCCAGTAAGCGTGATAGGTGCACATAAGTGGAATTGAGAGTATAGGAGTGGGAAGGCCCCGTACCATTCGACGATGAGTTGCGGCTAAAACCTCGACGGCAATTCGTGACTCTAGCGCAATTGTGGTGCTTTTGGGAACTATTACGAGCAGGCGCTCCCGGTTCTGTCCGTTCCGCGGCGTTCGGTTCGGTTGTGTTCATTCCTCATTGTCAGCGTATCATAGACAAATAATACATAGATGGATCACTTGTATAGGCAGGAGTGGCCGAGCAAACGATGCATACATCCGCCGGGCGCGGTGCAATCGCGTTCATCGTACACTCCTTGAAAGATAGGAAGTCTGTGGAAATATTTTCAAACGAGGAATTCCAGGCGGACAGTTGCTTTTACCTTAGTCTTTCTGGCGAACACGTGTGTAGTGGTTTGTCGTGTTCAACGGTTATACAGGTGTTTGTTTCTCGTGCTACGTTCGTGTATTATATCTAAAACGTGGATGAAATGGTACGAAAGGGAAATAAATGTTCCGTATTGAATTGCGCTGATTGTTTTAGTAAGAGACATCGCTTTCCTCGAAGTGACGAAGAATTGCTAGCGAAATGGGTTAATGCTTGCGGTAATCCATTGATTTCTGAGATAACACCTCAAGGGAGTTTCAGGAACACATTTATTTGTGATCGGCATTTCTCCGAGGAAAGTAAATGCGCAGAATTAAAGCGAGGACTAAAAAGAAATGCTGTTCCTACGCTTTTTCTGCCTGGTAAGAAAGGTTGAATATTGAGCGGTTTCACGCTATTGCTCTGAATTGTGGATAGTTAATGTTAAACCACGTGCTAGGTGTAACATATTCGTATTACAAACTCAAATCGGTAATTTGCATTATAATGTGTATACATTTTCAGTAGTTCCACAGTGTCTAGTTCACGAAAGGGCTTCAAACCAAGGAGAGAATTTTGAATGTAAGTTAAATAGTGGTGGTATTTTTATTAAGTTTATTTTAGCTTATTGAGAATACAATCTCTTATAAGTCAATTTTCTTTAGCTCCAGAAATTCCATCCACTTCTAAAGAAAATGGCCTGTGTGAGCTATCGAATAGAAGAAATGCTGAGGAGGCATTAGGAGGTTTGTTGAAATTTTATGAGTTGTATTTTATTTCTCTTAATAGATTTTAAATAGATGAAGGTGTGTGTGACTCGCCAGTGCAACCTTGTGATATCACTGAATCGACTGATGAGTTGCCAGGTAAAGCCTTAGACTTTTTAACTGTAATAAATGTTTCTTACATGTTTTGTTAAAGGTATTGATATCTCTCCTACTGAAACGCCCAAATCAGGGATGTTTAAATTTATTTAATTGTGAATATTTCCACCTGATAGAATAAGTGTTAAGGATCTGTAAAACTATTGATATGTTACCTTGTTTCTTTTCAATAGGGGCTGGATTGTACAGTACCTCAAAGTTGCAAGACGGCGTTTGTTGTCCTCAGGTGAGGTAGAATTTAATTGCTGGGTTTGTTTGTTGGAAAATATTACAGAACATTATGGTAGTGTTTTCTCTTTGAAGGTTCCTCAAGCGGAAATGGATTGTGGTCTGTGTGCATAACATTAGACAAATTTCTTACACCTCGGTGTAGAAAATTTGCTAAACAATGCCTTTCACTGCAGAGAAAGTTTTGCAGATCACAGGGGCGACTACAATCATTTCAGAGAGACCTGCAAGGTGCCATAATGGCATCGAACAGCCATGAGTTTGCATGGCTGGCCAAAAACTTAAGACCACTTACGTATGAATTTGTTTTGTGCCAGCTCAAAAATCAGAAGCGACGGAAGCGTGGGTGTCGCTTCACGTTTGATGAAAAAGTGTTGGCTTTGAGTCTCCTCCAGTCCTGTGGCTCTGGCTACAGGTTACTAGCCAGATTGTTTTCATTGCCATCAGTTGTGACATTGCGCCGGCTTTTACAAAAAGTTCCCATGACTGCTGGCATTAATGAACGCTGGTTTAAGATGATGCAGCAGCCGGTCCAGAAAATGAAGCCCGTGGATCGTCACTGCATCTTAATTTGGGATGAGATGGCTGTTCATTCTCAGCTGACATACAATCGTACCTCCTAGTACCTATTAATTAGCAAGTACTATGGATCAACTCAAAGACTTACAGACTTAGGTGCTCTATTATCTGTAACATTGACAACCTAATAATTGACACTGATCTCTTTGAAGAAAGTTTGCCATTGTCATTTCCTAAATTTCTTTATTCTACCTACAACTATTTTGATGGTATTTTACTTGAGAAACATTTACAATATATTTAATCACAATGTTAGATATAAGCTTTGCTTATGTGTTCATTTTGGCTGTAGTTGTATCTCGAATTTGAAGTCTCTTAATTGTAATATAATTGTTACTAACTGCTAATATTTTCCAGTTCAGTCTCTCGTGTAAAGATTTGTTTTGATTGAAGGAAGCATTTGTGTACCAGAGAGGGAGCAGTAGGATTTGGAGCTGGTATTCCTGTGGCCATTAATCTGCTTATCTCACTTGTAAAATTGCTGATTGTAACAAAGGTTTATATTTCATATATGTTCCATGTGCAATTCTATAATTTCTCCGTTCGGTAATTTGATGCATATCTCGTCTTAGTATTATGTTAATTTGAAAAATTGTCTATTGTAACAAATGTATTGATTTCATTTAATTAATGTTCTGTGATAAGTACTTTAATAATTGGTCTCAGTACAGTAGTGTTTTCATGGAAGTAATTTTCTTTCATGTTAATTTTTCTAAAATTGCTGATTGTAACTAATGTATAGGTTTCATTTAATGCTTGGTGGGAACGGATTTATATGGACTAAAAATATATGAATTATGTAAAAATATATGTAGTTATTTTTATCAAAATATGGAGTTAAAAATGGAAAGTGATAAAAATGACTAAGGTAAAATAATATTTTATTGTCAGTTGATAAACCTCAATTTTTTTATTCAGAAATGTAACTTCTATTTTCACACTGGCTGATTGAGCTACTTTTGACATTTCACGGTGTGTTCATAGAGAGATTCTTAGAACTGGGCCAACACAGTATTCTGATTGATTGTAACTGGCAGTGAGGAGCTGTATAAGTTGAATTCTGATATCCAAGTCTGGGATGTCTTGCGATATTCGGGTGGCAGCCTCAGAGGGAAGGAGAAGGGGAGGTGTAGATACTGAAATGAGGTGCGTTTCCCAAAAGCCGTCGAAGTCTCAAGGTCATTTGTCAAACAAATCCAAAAGTTCATTCATCGCCTCCTTGCAGCACCCTCTCCACTAAGGCCTCGGCGCTCTGTCGTGACGTCACCTCTAGAAGGCAAGCGCTGTTTTACCTAAGAGAACACGCAAGTTCACACGCCGAACGGCGTACAATCGTGCCTGGGTTTTAAATTTACTATTCCCAATATTAATAATTACCGTAGTTATAAAAGTAAATATTGAAGTTATAATAATACTCATGAAAAAATTTAGAATTTATTAATGATATTAAAGAAATAAACAAATGTCTACATTCTTACATCACTAGACATGATGGCCATGTTTCCACTCATTCCCTATTTACAAGCCATGGATATCTTATTCAAATAAAATTCAAGAATTAAATAAATTCCAAAATTAGAAATGCTGATTACTTCTAGACATAGTTTAAATTATATAACATTTAAATTTAATAATAAAATATATGAAGTTGATTGCACACCAATTCACTAGTCAACTTTTTTTCATGAGATTGTTTTTTAATTTGATACACAGAAAATTTAATGAACAAAGCATTACTGTAAATAAAATGTGAAAAATATCTTCCCTACTGTAATTATTATTATTATTATTATACATTTCTGGCATTACAAATATGAGTAAATATTGTTTTGTCAATAATATAAAATTAAATATACAATATACCTTCCAACAAAAACCATTTAATTAACACAAAAGATAAAATTGGAAGAATGGAACTAGAAAATGTCGTTTGTGGCTTTGAATTCATACAGATTGTCCTTAGACCTATTTAGGACAAACTGGAAGAAAATTAAAATTATAAGTTAATAAACACGCAAAACAAAATTTTAATCATCCAAATAGGATAAATTCATTGACAAAAATATTTAATTATAATCACAAAATTGATTTCAAACTAAAATATTCTTACAAAGTAAGAGAAACACTGAAATAAAATTAAATAAATTTATGAACTCATTAAAGTATTAGTTAACAATATTTATAAGATCTTTTGTATCAAATCAAATATTTTCTTTCATCCTGCTCCTTTGTACAACCATGATTGTTATATTGAATAAAATAAGGCAACAATATTAAAGCTCACATTTTTAAAGTCCTTTTTATAAATACATGTATATGTAACATATTTAATTCATTATTTGAATCCTTTAGTCTGGTGAGAACAAAATACGTTCAAAAACATTGGTAATAAAATTTGAAAAATGTAAATGCAGTGAAAATATTTAATTTTCTTTCTCTAAATTCAAAGTACTATAAAGCATCTTGGTTTTATTTATTTAAGATTAGTCGCAAGGCTAGTATTAAAATTTAAGTAGACTATTCGTTAAGTTTGCTTGATACAACTTAATAGAGGGAAGAATTCAGATGTCAAGCAGGAACAGGAAATTTGAAAAGGAAAAAAAAGAGCATTTTTATCAAAAGTTTTAATAAAAATATTACTTACCACACAACATGTGCTTAAATTCATTACATTTTGAGGCAATTAACATATTTTATTATATATACACACTGTACTAGATACATACACATAAACACTATCTTGTAAATAGAAATTTATTGCAGGAAACCTTGTCTAAAACTATAACATTCTACTTAGTAATCATATTCAACAGATGACTGCATCAACGTGGCCTAGTAAGAGGCACAGACAATTTCTTGCCTGTCTTCTCGTCGTAGCATTCAGCGACCTTTATTATATCGCCTTCTGTGAAGTGCAGTTCACACACCTGTAAATAAAACAAGCAGAGAGTAGGGTCAGTATATCTATACATAAATTCTTGGATCAGGATTACTTCTGTTAGTTGCTTAATATGCTTCACATATGCTATGAACAATAAAGAAGATGTTTGTTAAGAAGTTACTATAGTGTATGAAGATCTCTCTTTATTCACTTGTCCATATTAATATGGACATCTTACATTAGCCACCTACAACATTTCATTATCTATGAAACTAACATGTTAAATTTATAAGTCGCAAGAGTAAAAATATTTCAGTTCTTTACTACAGAGCTACTCGCACGACAGAACTATTTTCATTTGAGGAAATATTAAATGCACAAAAAAAAGTATCATGTGAGTATTAAGAAAGTTTATAAATTCATATTTATTGACTACAATTTTAGTCATTTCTAAAATACACGAATCGGTTTCTCACTTCGCAACACTAATTCCTGTAACGAACCATACACTTAACCTCACTTTTAGTAGTTGAGAAAAATGTGTATAAAACGTGCATCTATCATAAATATAACGAAAAAAGAAATATTTGGATGTACATAATAATTCTATAATATGTTTAATAACACTAAAAGATGCTTACCTTTGTATATTTGGAAGGTGTGAAATCACGTGGCACAGCGCTGAGCCATTTCCTTCTCAATTCTGCATTCTTAATTTCACACGGGAGCGAAAACACTTGCACTTTCGGTCCCGTTGGATAATTTCCCTTACAATTTGGAACACAACACGAAAAAAACATTTTCGAAACTCTGTTTCACACAAAAACACGGCTTCGCGAACCTAAGCGCAACGAAACTAACGAACACCACGATACTGAGAGGGAGAATCAGTTTCGCAAGAATACCCGAAGCCCCTTACAGAAAATTTTCAATATACCTACTAGTTGTGACGTAGTCAGTCCGGAAATGACGTAGCACCGAGGCCTGTGTGGAGAGGGTGCTGCTCCTTGTGCCCCCTTCACCTCGCGGCTCACTCAAGACACCTCAGTCAAGGCCTCAGAGCCGGAGAGTGGATCTATTCTTTACATAAATTAAAACATTAACAGTTTCTGAACTGACTTTTCCATTGCTAATTCTCCATAATTTTCAGACAAACTCTTATGATTAAGGAAATACTAAAACTATTGATGCTCTTTTTGTTGAGATGCATTTCTAGTAATAGTTAATGAAATTTCACTGTTAAGTTTAATATGCTATATTGACTGATTTTCTAAGAAATATGGAAAAATGTAGACTTTCATTCAAATATGGAAAATAAATGTAGCATTTTTCTACTCTAGACATAGAGAAATATAAAGATAATGCAAATTAATATTGATATTAGCTTATTTAGTAAATATGTATTTACATACAAATCCGTTCCCTGTTGATAACTAATTCAACAATTTTTCTATTCAGTGATTAGATGCAATTCAATTGAGTATTAATTCCTAAAATCAAACTATTATTATTTGTATTAATTTGGTAAAATACTTGGCCACATTAATTCTCAATTGTTTGGTTTGTCCTTGTTTTTGCTTTAGTTTTCAAAAGAGTAATCATTTGTAACTTTAGATTTACTTAGTATTGTATATATGGCTTCTGAAAGTCTGCTTGTAACTTCCTAGACATTGCTACTGTCTTAAGTTTCTGTATAGATGTTGCTAACCTCATATCTGATAAGAATATTGTAAAAATTGAACCAGTAATTCGTATAACTGTGTGAGAAAATTAAAATTTATTCTGATTGTGGATTGATTGTTCATGTGATATTCAATTAATTATTACTTCAATAATATTCAATATCAATTGTTGGATTGTTGTGTGATGGATGTTTGTATTGTAAAGAGAAGTTCAGTTTTATATTTGTATTGTAAAGGGAAGTAATTCAGTTTTATGTTGATGGCTTGTGGTAATCAACTTTTTAAACTTAAATGTCACCATTAATATTTGAAACTTCTTGTATATGACAAAGTGCCAAAATTTTGCTTTGGTTAAATTCTTCATAGTAATTAATGACTCAATGTGTAAAGCAAATATATTATTGCAAATAATTTTAATCAATGCACACAATGCTATTTCTGTAATTAAATAGTATCTAATTCCTTTCATTGGGTTGTTTTGCTGTTGACCTATTTACACTTGTTTTTAAGAGGTAAATGAATGTTTTACTAATAATTGTGTCGTATTTGTTTGTCCCACATTCCTAGCTCATTTATGACCAATAGCCCTCTAGGTACCTATTCCTACAAATTCAATGCATTTTGGGTTTAAGTAAAAAAAGGCTTGAATAAGGAGGTAGACCTTATAAAGCAGTTAATTACGCATTTAGAGTTAAATAAATGGAGTTAATTTGTAATATGGCTGCCAGGAAGGCCGCGAAAAGTAATTTAATTTTGAACTCCCGCTTACGAATTGACAGTACTCGTAATTGACACACAAACAAGTGGAAGGGAGACGTCTTGGATTGGTGGAACTTAGGTTAAGGGTGGGGGTAAGAGGGGAGACGCCTTTCTAGTCGACGGTGCTGCGCCCGGTGAATGTATGCATCATTTGCTCGGCCATCCCCTTAACATGGGAGTGATCCCTCTATGTATGAGTGCTCTGTGGTTGTGTTCATTCCTCATTGTCAGCGTATCGTTTTACGTGTGGTAGGGAGACCCATTCAAAATTTCACGGCTCGTTCATTGTACTTCAAGTAAGAGTGTATATTGCTTAATGTTTTATAAATTAGAGTATTATTAGAGTTAATTTCTTTTAGTTTAGTTTGTGTTTGCATTAGCATTTATTAGGTTTTTGGGTTGATCACGGGTTTAGGGTGGCACGATTCCTTCGGTTCCTTTTATGATTCATTATTTCTCGCGATATCTATGTTTATAGTTGCGCGGTTCACTATAACAACTGAATTATTTATGTTCAATGTTAAATGAAAAGAAGTTACCTGATAATTTATTGGCGCGGAATTGTGTTTATTTTCACATTTCAAGTCTTCTTCAAATAGGTTTGTGTGTCTACTGAGATGGAAGGTATGACTTTTCTTAAAAGTGAGTGTTCACTTTAAAATAAATTCTCTTAAAAGTGAGGGAGGTTTATAATACAGCGTGAGCGCCGGAGCGACAGCGGAGGCGCGAACCAAGTCTCGAGAGCAAGGGCCGGAAGGCCCTCGCGAACTTAGCACGTAGGATCCGTCGGGTAGCGATGTGCAGTAACACGTCGCGGACCACTTGGTGAAAAAAATGCGTTGGTTAAAGAATTGTGTAGGTTATAAAATTAAGTTTGTAGCGTGAAAATTCGAATATTCAGTTCACCTAATGAGAGTACGTTGCTACGGAGATCTTGCAAAGTTGGAAATCGCGCACTTTGCTGGGCTGAACCAATCAACGGGTGGAACGGACAGAACCGCGACGGTCGGCAGTAAGATCAGCTCGTAATAGTTCCCAAAAGCACCACAATAGCGCTAGAGTCACGAATCGCCGTCGGATTTCTAGCTTCCAGTTTAGACGGTGGCGCGCCTGGCGGAGGAGGGCGTCGTTGACTCATCCATTCTTCGTTTGCTCTGTGGTTGTGGCTGATAGCGAATTTCAGAGTAAAAATTGGAATTCCACAAAATATTCTCAAACTGTGTAGAACTAGTGCTCAATAAATTTCCTTCATAACATGAACCAAATGGAAATATTGTCGGAAAGTGTGATTAAAATAGAAAACGTAAGTTTTATTTCTTAATCAATTATCATTTTTAAAGGTAAATTATTAAGGAGGAAAAGTATACTTCTGTTTTGAGGTTTTCAACTTTCAAATCGTTCTAATAATAGCCAAGAAAGAGCATTAGCAATAAATACATTTTTATAAAGAGTTTTATTAGCTCTCACGAACAACATGTAATTGTATGTAATTATTGTAATGTTTATAGTTATGCAATATGCAGACCTACTAACATATTACATTGTTAAAGTAAAGATTATGAGATTCAAGGGTAGATGTGGCATGCAGTGAAGGTTTACTAAAAATGTCTGCCTCTCTTTCAGGTAAAACAGGAACCTGATGATTATTCTGAAGAGGAAACTTACAATTTCACAGTGAGTTGATTGTTAATTTTCCTTGTATTTGCTATGTATGAGAAGTTGAGACTGAAGTTATTTTTGCTTTCTTTTTAACCCAAAAAGTGTGCAGACACAATTTTAAGTTAAAAGTAAACTCTTTTCTGCTGCATAACTGTTTCTGTGCAATTAATGATGATACTGATCATCAAAAAGAAAAATAATATTCATTTTAACAAAACAAAGATATATATAATGCTTTAGTTTACATTTGTATTGAATAATTTTAAAATGGATTTAATATGGTTGTAACAAGGAATGTATACTTCAATGACCAGGTTGAAATGTTGGGAAGGGATTATGGAGCTGAAGAAAACGTGCACTAATGATTTTCTCCCCCGTATATCACATTCAGTTTTTACTGGTTTTTGACTATATAAATCAAGTGATATGGGGATTTTGAAAAATGAATAAATCATAGTATTCTTGTATTTAATAAGATGTAATACTTCTTGTTTCTACCAAGATTTTGTACTAAAAACAGATGGCCTAGATAAACAGTATTTGCTGTAATTATGAGGGAGTAAATTGATTTTCTTAGAGTACTTCTCGAATTGTTTTGATCCTCTCATCTAAGAGGTAATGCTTGAAGTGTTGAATCCAATTGGATTGAAACATCAAATTCTTTACATCATTGAGGGAAAGAACATCTTTGAGCAGGTTTTGTGAGGATATTGCATTGTGAACTCTTCTTGATTGAGTTTAATTTCAAAGGTCATTGTAATTTCTTTTGCTTTCAATAAGCAATCTTATTTTGAAATGTCCACAACTGCATTTCCTGTGGCAAGCGTAATGTCGTATGGTGGTTACATTATGGATTACATTGTATTATCAAGAGTTTCTAAATTTTGAACTTAACTGAATGCGATATGTACATACTATAATGGTTGGATAATGCAATATCATAATTGGTGCTGCAAAGTGATAGTTGTCTGTGTAAATATTGTTTAATTCAATAGAGATTTTTGCTCATAGACTTACACCATTTTAAATTGGCATTTACAGGTTTTATGGATTAAGAAATTAATAAACCTCATTGAATTACAAGATAATATAATTGAAGGAAAAACTATGAAAACTTCTTAATTTTTACTTCATGATAAGTATAATAAAATTGCTACTGTTAATAAAATGAAGTTTGTGAATTGTGCTACTTTACATTATGCATTAATGTAAACTGAAGTTCCATTACAATGCTGTGTTTATTTAATTATAATCAGTTGGACCCTTGAGTGACCCTTTGTAGTGACAAGAAGGTCCTGAACTGTGTGGACTGTGAAAGAAACTTGTTTTGTGGAGAGTTGCAATTGAATTGCACAATCAACCTGCCCTTCTAATTTTAGTATGAAAGATTGCTTCTGTCATTTTCCGTAAATTTGAAATAGATTTCAGGTTTCTGCATTTTTCTGATCACTCATGCTGTCAACAAATTACATATACCAGCATTCCGGTATAATTGGTGTAATTCCAGGATAAATCGTTCCTCTATTTCCTGATGCAACGGCGTAAAGAGTGTAGGATTTGATATAGAAAACACACTTCACTAAACTATGCAAGTAGGTAAGATTCGCCAAAACGTCTCCTCAGCCATTTATTCTCTAAAATACGTATGAGAACTACTACCTACACAAAATTCAAATCAATTCACTTGTCATGCTTCATTCGATTTCTATGTTTTTGTTCTCATTGTCTTAGAAGATTACTAGGGGATGGATTTTGATGACCTAAAACAGTCATATTTAAGAAATTTAGTTGGTATTTTTGGTCATTCATTTATCCATGTGTACTTTGCCAATCAGTGGTCCTGGAACATTCACGGTTTTGAATCTTTTCCTTACAGACACTTTTGAACGCAGTGTGAATATTTTCCTAGGTTGTATAATCAGCCAATCAGAATTATGAAAATGAAATATTAAATAGCAATTGATGTTAATGTTGAATTCATGCAGATGATGAATTCATGTTAATTTTACAGGTTTCAGATTTCAATTAGCCAATGTTGAATTGTCAAAAATTGTTGAACAATAGTATTTAAATATTATGACCATAATTTCAAAATTAACTAAGAAAATCCGCATGACAGTGGTCAATAACGCTGGCATACAAAAATAAATAAGTACTTATATGAGAATGTAAAATGTTGTGAGACTGTAAAACTTGACACGTGTTTATCTAGGTATGTCCACATGCTGAATCCGAATCTGAAGCCAGAATTGCGCAACGTATTACAATTAGACGTAGTTTGTGCAATTCTGGCTTTGGTTTCAGGTTCAACACGTTGACATACATAGAGAAACATGTGTCAAGTCTTCAGTTTTGACAACACTCGAAAACAAAAATACAATTCCACAATGGTGTTTCGTGATTAAAAAAAAAGCAGGAGAGCAGTGGCCCAATTCTGGCTTAAGATTTGGATTGAGGATGTTGAAATACACAGACAACTTTTTGTGCGTGCGTGGGTGGCCGTGCGCCTATGTAATTGTTACACTGGCTATGTCAAGGCCATACCCAGTTACCAGTAATGATTATATAAAGTTGAAATCTTAAAACTGGTGGGATGGGGTGATGAGATTCACCTATATATTGGTATATTGAATATTGTTCAATTTGACTTTTGGAATGATGAAAATCAATATTTTATAGGAACATAATTAAAGAAAATTTAATGACACCTGTAGTTTTCCAACTGAACATCATTTTATTTCACAATAAATCCTGTCAAGATACACATTAAGAGGATATGAGTTTTTTTAATGCAACACACTTATTAATATTCTTGCTAAGTTAACGGTGATTCTAGATTGTAGCAATTGTAAAGTAGTATCCTATTTCTGTTTGAAGGCAGGAGGCGAACTGTGCCTGTTGAAGAGCGAATTGGAGGAGGAAGGAGAGGAAGAGGTGAGTGGGTGAGAAATGTTTCTCCTCCCTGTCATTTACGTAGCTGATATATAATTATTGTATTTATAATATAGTATAGTAGTATGATAAAGAATTGCTTATAGACTTAAATAAGAATCAAGCAATATCTGTTGAGCAATTAATTTAAATTAGAATTATTACAATTTTTCAACTACATTAACTTTTTTTTTTTTTTTTTTTTCATGGATAAATGTTTAGATTGGTTCTGGTCTCTGAGTGCAAGGGCACAAATACGGTGCAATAATATACGAAAAGTCTATATAATTAGCTATAATAGCAATATTAATAAGATAGGTATGAACCTACTCCATTTCTTATTTAAATTGGTAGAAGAATAGCAATGAACAGAAAATGTATTTTTTATATGGTTATGCTTGTTTGAAGCTGTGTAATCCTTTAATATTTCTTAAGTGTTGTAGAAATTTATTGTAGTCCCTTATCTTCACATATCCAAGTTTTTACTTTCTGGCTATTGCTCGCACAAGTTTTCTTGATAGACGAGCTCCCTAGTTGTCACCCAGCGCTGAATAGCGCGGCCCGTTGAGATACTTAGGTTCAACTCGGAACGGCACATACCAATTTACAATACTGGTATTAACCACCTCAGACCTTAAAAATAATCGTAGCATTTCTTGAGGCACTCTTTGGGGTGTTAATGCCCACTATTGGTACGCCCTTTGGCAATGACGTAGCCAGAACCCTCCTCTCCCCGCAACTCCCGCTGTGGAATATTGAGAATACCTGCGCCTATATATAGGTGTTTCCATGTAAGTAAAGACCCTAAAAATTCAACATAGCGGAGTTTCAACGCTTCCACCCTCATCCAAATTAAACACTAAAGTGCATTGAGGATTCCGACGCGGTGTGTTTAAATGTACTTAGTTATCTTCAAAGATGCAGATCATTTTATTAACGTTGTTTTACGACATATAAATTGCAACGGTATCATATTTAATTTATGATTTATACACAAAAATAAAATTTTCAAAATGTTCATAATTTTCTTTAAACTGAAGAATATATGAAAAAAAATATATGGAAACTTTTCTCAAGAAAAACGAACTGTTTACAGACTCACAACACAGTTCTGGAAAATCAAAATCTACAGAAACTGCAATTTTTTTTATTTTTATTTTCTTAAAGATGTTGGTTCATTAGTGGACCAAATTAAAGAATCCATTGGAATATTTTTAGATCTCTTGAAAGCTTTTGATGTTATTAACCATAACATCTTTCTCCCAAAATTAACTTCATTTGGAATTCATAGTATAGCCCTAGATTGGAAAACTTTGTACCTTAAACATCGATCTCAAAGAGTAGAAACATCGTAAGCGCACAAAAGGACATTATTTACTTATCTTTCCAATTCTTTGCCAATTGAACTTGTGTCCCACAAGGTTCGATCTCAGGGCCTATCCTCTTTCTGTTGTACGTAAAGGATATGCCCTCATCTATTAAAAATGGAAGAACAGTTCTGTTTGCTGATGACACGAATGTTCTTTGCAAAAAAGAAACAATAAATAGTACATTTTCAGAAGTTTCAAATTGGTTTTGTAATCACAAATTAATAGTTAAGGAAGGAAAACCTGTCTCAATGTAATTTTGCGTTTCAAATTGGCAATCGTATGCTCCATTGAAAATGAACAATATGCAATTAGCTGATGTTAAGGTAACAAAATTTCTAGGTCTCTCAATTCAGTCAAACCTCAATGGGAATGTACATATATCAGAATTAAAACCTAAATTAAGTTTATTATGTTACACATTCAGAATACTTTCAAATTCTGTCAGCCTTCATGCAGCTCTATGCATGTATTTTGCAAATGAACGTTCCCGCCTGAAATACGGCATATTATTATGGGGGAAGCTCATTTATTTCCCAGACGTATAGAATGAAAAAAAAAATCCGAATAATGAAAAAATGCCATTCATGTGATACCTGCAAGCTTCTGTTCATTGAGCTTGGAATCTTTTTTTAAAATATACAGTTCATACAAACATGAAATTGTAATAGTGTCAGTTTTTTGGGTACATTTACATAATTGGGATGTATACACATGTTTATTTAATTACAATACATTGGCTTTGATATTCATAACACGTTGGAAGGGTTGTACAGGGTGAGATGTAGATAAAGGATGGATTTATATTGAGGTATCAATTCTTGAGATTTTAAAATATTGTAAGATTTTCATACATTCTTCTGGGGAGGAGAAGGAATTAAATAAAGAATCTTTATTTAAGCTTATTTAAGTTTAAGGACTGTCTTATGCAGGCTATTTCAGGACACTCTAGAATAATATGGGATGTAGATACTTGCGCTCCACATTTAGGACAGGGTAATGGGTCAGTTGTTTTTTTTATTAAGTGAATGTGGGAGAGATTAAAGTGGCCAATACATAGTTTGGTAATTTTAACTTGCTGAAATCTAGTGAGTTGAAGGTTAGGGAGAGTGGGTTCGATAACGGATTTCCTTACGAGCTGAAGTTTGAAGAAAGTAGTCAACCATTTTTCATTCCACTGTTTCCTAACCATTATTTAAAGTAAAATTTAAAGTAAAGACATTTGTAAATAGAAATAAAAAGACATTGTTTTATGATTACACTGTCCACAGTCAACTGTTCATTGCATCCAAAGGTACTTCTGATGCATCCTTTCTGTTTCATGCTGATGATATTGTTCTGATCACAATGCACGTATATCTTTTCGTGTAAAACTGATGTTAATAACTTGTATAGAACAGAGAGATGTTACTGGCCTGTAATTTTTGATATCTGATTTAGGAACTCTTTTGGGTAGTTAGTAATTAATATCTTGCGTTAAGAATTTTGGGCACTGATCAGGCTTCTGAAGTATCTCATTAAAACTATTTGAAGTATAGTAGTGTAGGGAAACAAAACGCTTCAATCAAAAGTTTTGAATTTGTCAGATCCTGCTGATATCCAATTTTGGCATTTCTTAAGACTTCCTTTAATATCTTCGGTGGTAATGTGGACTTCAGACATTTCTGGAATGTTGCCCATCTTTTCCTAGAGTTCAGGGAGCCATGATGCATCATGATTGTAGCTTGAAGGCTTGGTCCAGATTTCCTGCCAGTATGACTTGAACTTTCTCCTGGCTATCAGCTTGGTGTTCCAAGTTCCGATAGAATACTTTCTGGTTCCTCTCAACCAACATATTTTGTTTCCACTTTGAGCATTCATTGTATCTTCGCAATCTAGCACCCTTAGCTTTGAGCTTTTGTCTAGCTTCATCGTGGTACAGGGTTAGTTTTTGTCTTAACTCGGAGTCGTTGATGTTGATTTCCATTTTAGGTAGGATTCTATTAATTTTAGGCTTTACTGTTCTACTTTTGTTGTTTGAAAGAAATTCATGAATTATATTAATCTCTATTCTCAGTTTAACAATACATTCTTCCAGTCTAAATTGCCATGCAGGTTTTCTCTCTTTCTTTGTGTTGCTTGGTGGACTATTCTGAATGCGCTGTACATTAAGATCAGTTACAGCAATTTCAGCTGCATACAAGGCAGTATGAATAATTGTCAAGTTATTTAATTGTTCGGCAATCTGAGGTATTACCTGATCAACTTGCTTAATAAGAATATTAGTTTGTTTGGTAAAGATCAATTTTGGGATTTATTATTATTATTATTATTATTATTATTATTATTATTATTATTATTATTATTATTATTATTATTATTATTATCATTATTATCATTATTATTATTTTTAAAACATTTTTCACCTTTCAACTATTAATAGTTAAATGGTTGGGGAGAGGTTCTGAAATTCAAGAAAGTGTGCGCAGATCATTTTCCCCCATACGTCACATAAGTTTTTGGTTACTGTTTTTTGACTATATAAATATCTAAACCTTATTTCAAGGTCTGTTTTTACGAACACATTTCATTAAAAAAACTGGTGGTGCTACAGACTGGCACAGACTTTCTTGTGGTAAAGTGTTCTAATTTCCTTGGTGTAGACTGTCTTTATGGTCTTGCCCCATCCTCTTGCCAGCTGCCATCTGTCGCCGTTCAAAGTACATTTTTTCATTCAATTTTTAGGTTTCCTAATAGTAGATCCGAAATATTACTTAAAGAATATTAAAGGAAAGTAAAACTACGTCCTACATGGAAATTTTAGGTGAATATAGAGACGTTTTTAAGAAAATGGCGTTTAAGCGTTACTGAAAATGTGGAATTTGGAGCTCCTTTTCACAAGAATCTAGTCAGTTTTCGAAAAACTTAGTTTGAAGACATTTGAAGCACTCCCAGTCACAAATACAATTAAGTATAAAAATTGCTAGAAAAGTGCATATTAATGGCGTGACAGGTTTTTCGTAACAATTACATTTGTGTGTGTTTTGAAAAAAGGAAAAGAATGCAGCGAAATTAATTTTATTCCATCGTAAACAGTTCAATTCGAATTATCCATACAAAAAGTTTGAAGAAAAAATTTGGAGCCGTTTTAAGAAAATGGCTTTTGAACGTTTGCAACAGAAAATGCGGAATTTTGAACTCATGTTAACAGAGAATTTGTTGAGTTTGGAGAAATTTTGACATTATTTAAAGCACATGTAATTATAAATATAATGGAAACAAATTGCGGCTAATGTAAATATTAACGACGTGAGAGACAAGTAAAAAACTTATATTTTTGTTATTTTGAAAAAATAAGACGGGCAATATGGCGCGAATGTCTTGCAAAGGGTACATTTAGCACTATCCTTACCAAAAGTTTAATGAAATTTGGAGCCGTTTTCAAGAAAATCTGCTTTTTAAAAAATCTGAAAATCTGGCTACTTCAACTAGTGCTCATCAAGCTCCAAGAATACAGGAACTTCATAATATATTTTCATTTTGTACGAACGACGATTTTGTACGTCCAACGATGATTATGCAATAGTAATGAGACACACACTCTGCTGTTTCGTTTATTTGACATTATGACAAATGACGATTTCAATGCGTCTTTTCGCTTTAGACTCAAGAAAAATTATAAAATGTTTCGAATTGTCGTTTGACTCAGCAACGAAGTAGTAAACCACTAAGTTTTGTGTGCACCACGAGCGTTACTAGATGTTTCTGCCCCTCAGGCGGCTTCCATCACCTCGAGCCAAAGGCCCTCGGGATTGGAAGTCGCCGTCGGGGCAAAAAATCTACTTAACGCCCTAGAAACATAAATAACTATTAAACAATTATATTTTTCTAAAACGGCTCCATTTTTGTTCATTGCGTACGGTTGTAGCCCCACAAGTTTGTGTGTATGTCTCATGATGGAAACGTATTTTGAATATGTGCGACTAACTGTCCGCTTTGTATTGTGATCAAAGGAAGAAAATACGTGAGAACGAGAGTTTTTATCCTCTTGCAGGAGCTCAAACCGCCAATCAGAGTTTTTCTGGATCCTGAGGAGGTGCCCTGTGGGGAGGACAACCAGGAAGACGAGGTAAGAACAACGCCCTCTAACCTCAGTTTCAGTTTAAGTTGTGTCACACACATTTGTTTTCTGTGAAAGTCGTTTGTAAAAGGAGTTGCTACAATAGGAGGGAGGTTAGTGGCATCCACGAAGCCAGAACTCTCGACAAGTTTCCACTAAAATATCTGGCAGAGATCATTTCATGAACAACTACAGTCATTAAGAATAACACAATTATTTTCTTGCCGTAGAGATCAATGAAAGGTCAAAAAAAAAAAAAAAAAAAGAAAGTGGCTGACATACGACCATGTTGCATTGACCTGACGGTAGGGTCGCCCGTAAGTGTTGCGGGGGACACCCCGAAAAATGTTGTGCACCCTGACAAATATAATGTTGTCCTTTTGGCACGAATAACAAAATATTACCGAACGAACGACGTTAGAAGTTAGCTCGGTAATAATTTCTTATGAGTGCAAAAGAGTAACATTATAAACGAGTTGCATACGCAATTTTTTTGTATAACAGTATTATAAAAATGTAAGGAAGCGAAGTCTATTTGAATGTTAAGTTGTAACCTCGGATTCATGTTATGACGTCATGAGTGCTACCTAAGCAACTAATTTGTTTACAAATGGCAATTAGGTTGAAAGTTACGTTTCAAACATTATGGATTCTTTGCCAAAAGAAATGTTGGAGGAAGCTGCAAAAGCAGAAAATGAATGCTGGATGGATGCAAAATATGCAAATTTTGTTTGCCAGGCTGTTCTTTCCTATCTGTCGGAGTAGGTTGGTTAAGTTACTACAATGCACATACTAGAATAAAAACGGTAGTTATGATGCATGATTCTTTAAACATTGAAGTCCCCGGCGTGTAAAGCGTCTACCTTATGGTGCACATTAAAGGCAATGTGTTTAAGAGGACATCCGCGACGTTTTTCGCCCATAACTGTCATGATATTTCTGCACTTACATGTCACGGAGGGTGGCGATCTTCAAATGTAGCTGAATCTTACATTGAAGAATCAGTGAATAATAAGAATTACATTGCAACAAGATATTGGTTAGTGCAGAAAATAAAGAAAAATAAGCACTTTGGAATTAAATACGTCTGGAGTGTCTTTGACATTTATCCCACTATTAATATTCATATTCATAAAAACTAATTAATGTTCTTTGTTATTATTTTTGTAAAATATTACCGAATAACAGCAACGTGTAATTTTAAAGTAGTAATAAGTTAACAAATTAGATTATAAAAGTGCAAGTTTTTTCACTATATTTGATTTTACTGTGAACACAAAATCTATTTACATGGTAGCACTGCCTTCTTCATACGCCATAACTGATGATAAATGGGGGCTGTGACTATTACGTCAGTGATGACTCACATTTCGTGCAGAAATAACGATGACGTAACAATTCGTGCCATAATATGCCATATTATAAAAGATTTTGCTAATGGAAAACGGTTGTTTATAATGCTGGTATACAAAAAAATCATTATTAGTAATAATTAAAGTCTTGTGTGCTGGGAACGTTTGTTTTTTTTCGGTGGAAGGGCTCTCAAAATATTTTCTGTAGACCCTGAAGTCTATGGCGGCCCTACTAGCGGAAATGCTCTTAAGATGTCAGTTATCCCTTTTAAGCATATTACCCTATTAGTAAGTTGAGAAGTAGAACCTGCACAGCGAAATTCCTCGGACGAAGTTGACTTTACCCATCAGAGGGTGGCTAGAGTAAGTGAAGAATGTTACGGAAATAGTGCAGTCGACGGGGAGCTAAAAACCACCTTCAAAGGTGAGGTAGAAGATATTATTTTTATGTGCTTTATGTATTTATTGGTAAGAAAAATCCCAAGTTTTCCATCTCGAAATACATTGAGATTAGTTTTGGGAGCCAAAAAACGTTGTTGTTTTGCGTAATTACTATTTAATGTTTTCTCTTAGCGCCAAAATAGTCATGTACAATTTTAAAGGTCTGGTGAACGCACCTTTATATGTGAGAAGAACACTTCTAACTCACAGTTGTCAATGCATTCATGTGTGCTTGCTCCATTGATAATAAACAAACTATTCTAATCGACGAATTGGACCCAATGCTTTTTGTTACAAGTTCTATTAAAATAGTGAGGCTCTAGTTATTTGCCCGTCGAGGTGGGTTGGTCCACGTCCTGACGGCGGATACAGAAGGTATTCCTTTCCTTCACAAGTCATTTTTCTTCTCCCCATTGTACATTCTCATTCTTCTATTCCATCCGGTCTCTTTTCTTCTCCCTCTTCTATTTCACTGGCTCCCTCTGTATGCTGAACGCCCTCCCAAGTGTTTGCCGTGCATGGCGACCAGTGTCGGAGGGAATGTATGTCCTGGCGGTTGAGGGGCCTGTCTGGTTCCCAATTACTCTCCTCGTGCTACTTTTTTCTTGGCATCCTTGGATCCAGTGCACCTACATATTTTGGAGAACATTCCTTGTAGGTCTCGATACACTTGCTTTGGCTACGGACTCTTCAAGACGGGCGGTCGAGAGCTAACCCACCGGCGTGGACTAGGTCCTGTACTAAACTCCAGGGTGAGCGGGGGGATTCACAGCGGTGCAGCGCTGTGGTAACCCCGAACTATATCAGGGTGGCAAGCGAACGTGGAATCCTTGAAAACCGGGGAAAAAAACGGGAATTTGAGAGAGTCCGAAAAAAACGGGAAAAAAACGGGAATTTTTCGTTATTTGTATTTTGAGCATCAACTGCACTGCATAAAATTGCAAATTTCAGGGTTATGCTAGATTATGTTCGCATATTAGATCAATAATGCATAACATGACAAATTTCAAGGATGCTTTATTTTTTCCCTCACTTGGCTTGCTTAATCTATTGTTAATGAATATTAAGTTATTCAGATTGTTACTTCTCTTGAATTAATTTCTCTTTCTTCTATCTCCTTGAATACTATACCTTATATTTGAAAGGAAACATTCTCAGAATTGAGAAATGATAGTATAAACGAACGACGCCTATAATCACAGCCTGGCTTTCTACTTGACTGAAACAGGAGTCCACTCAAATTATGCTCTTGGAACATCGATTTTGTAAAATCAGTCGCTTCTTATCTACTACTCTCTATCACTTCTCTTATTCATTTGCATGCAACTTGCGATCAGTTGAAATCCGTTTGTTCGACAGAAGAAAACGAATGTCATTTAATTTCCATTTATTTTAGTACGTATGTCGGTTTGGTATGTAATGTTTTAAATAATTTCACTCGTTTTAAGTGCATATTTTTGATATTTTACTTTTTTATGGATATTTTTGCGTATTTATTAAGTTTTTAGTGCATATTTTGACGGCATAAAATCATATCTCTAATTATGATTCTTAGAAATGAAAAAAAAAAAAAAAACATTCTTTTGTTTTTACATTATCTAAACCCTCGTGTTATATACATTGTTTTACCGGGAAAACATTTAATTTTCTTTTTTGATAACGAAACCACTTATTAAAATGAAATAAAAGCGTCAAAAATGTGAATTATATTCATTGTTTGTATCGGAATTATTGTAAATCCCGACCCATGATACATGTAGCAACTATTTATGAATAATTTTGTTTGTGTCTCGAGAGGGCAAAATGCGGCGCCCGAATGTAAACGGAGATAGCCGAACAGGCCAGCGAGCCGAGCGGTTGTCGAGCGACTCCGATCGACCTTCCATGGCGCGAAGCTTTAATTCGACATTTGTCAGAAATTTCTTTTATTTTTATTTTACAGTGGCCGTTAACATAATTAACTTGCATTTGTCAGAAATTTTGAACCTTTACAATTAATATTATTGATCTGAAGAATTATAATTAATTGGCAGGACCGCTTATATTTTTTATGCTAACTATTTTAATAATTTGTTATCTTTTCCACATCACTTGATTGAAGCAACCTTTCGCGCGTTTTTTAAACGGTATCCCCAGTAAGCCTATATCCACTCTCTAAAATACAAATAAATTAATGTTATAGTTAATATATAATATATCAGTAATACATACATGACTGAATACATTGTTTACTTTTTGTAAACAAACTACGCAAACGTGTATTATTTGTGTCAGTGTTCACATTTCTTGTAATGGTAAGAATTTAGGCATTGTTGTCACTGAATCCTACATCTTTAATTGCAATTTCATAACTAGTAATTTTGATTACCTACTTTGAATTAAGTGTAGACCAAAAAGGTACATTTATTATAATATCTAAGCTGAAGGAATTAATTAAATAAAGAAACTGTTCTTGCTCGCAAGATTCCACTAGATACTCTATGTTAAAATCTCCGCTTACAATGAATTCAAAAGAGCGATTACTGACTTCGTTTAGAGTTACTATCTCTGTTGATTGCTGTCTGTATGATTGTAGAGTTTAGTCATTCCGTCTGCGGCTAGTAGAGGAGAGTAGAGCATTGTAAAGTGTGTTGTTATTCTTTGTGTGTGTGTGTGTGTGTGTATTTAGAGTGCGTTTTAGATAAAGAAGTAATGTCTAAAAAATCTAGCGTTACTAAATATCAGACAGCGTATGGACATTCTTTTCCAGGGGTCGCACCTGATCCAAAAGTTAATTGCATTTCGCACTTGGTACAAAACCACTATAAATATAATTACCGTGGGGAAAAGTGCGCTAGAAAGCCACTGTAAATCGGCAAAACACAAAATCGCGTGTGAAAACAAGCGTAAAAGTGTGCCTTTAGATACGTTTATCCAGCGTGGGACTGTTTCAAGGCCAGAAACTTCCAGTTCTTCTGGAAACGGAAGATCACAAGGTAACACATATAATATTTATTTTCAAAACCAATGAAATAAAACTATTGTACTAGTACATATATTCTGTAGAAATTGTTAGTAATCCCTTCAAGTATGCAGTAGTATGTTGGTTGTTTTGCAAATTGAGAGATCGTCCTATGTGATATAGGTCATATTTTACGAAATGTGAAATAAAACGTAGTTGAATAATGTTTTGATTGAAGTTCAGTGAATGGTTGTGGTGTAATGGCATGTTGTGGTATAAAATCTTCCAAAACTCAAACCGGTAGCGGTAGCTCAGTGTATCAACTGATGTCACTGCAGCGCTTCTAACCGGGAGGTTCCTAGGTTCGAGTCCTGACGGCGGCAGGATTTTCGACACTAGCTTTTCAGCTAGGTCGAATTCAGCTGCTGTCTGGAGGAGAATTCTAGCGGCCGGCTGGTGTGATCGGTAGTTTTCCGTGGTTTCTCCGATCAACACCAGGCGAATGCCGGAGCAGTACCCTTCCAAACGGGCCACGGACCGCGCGCGATCTGTCCTTCCTCTTCCTTGTCCTAACCTCTCCCCTTACACACACACACACTTACACTAACATGCACTACACTACCACATATTCCGGGAGACCGGTCGGGAGCTTAGAGCTTGTCCCGGCTGGGGCGGTGCCCCGGTGGTGGGAGAGTCCAGGTTAGGGGGAAACACCACTAGCCGACGGTAGGTCGGCGCCGGATCTCGCCTTCCAGAAGATCACCGCCATCTCCCGGGGGGAAACATGCACTACACTAACGGGACTAATGACCGAAGTAGTTGTCGCGCCCGGAAACACGAAAAATCAATCAACCAAAAACTCAATATCGTGATATTGTCTTATTCATTGAATTTAGATTTAAAATGATATATTAAACTACTTGGAATTGATGTAAAGGGATGTATTATCTTATATGGCCTCGAGGATAACCAAGGATACGCGTGTTTTACTATTTTTTTAAAAATTGATTTAAAAGTTTGTTTTAAAACTTGTTTAAATAAAAAAGTCCGTTGGAGATTCAAACTTCACTTTCGCTCATGTATATTTTTTAATAAATGTTTTGCTCAAACGTATTGTAAATTTGAAGCTACGAGGGTTTCTTCTAGCATCAGTTTCGGTCATGTAAAATACTAAAATTCCCCATGCATTTTAGGAACTAGTGTTTTCTGTTGGACGAGTAATTCCACAAGTTTCGTTCAAGTTCTCTTATACAAATTACTACACTCTTTGCGGTGGGGAAAAGGGTGCTGGTAACATAAGGTTATGTAATCATTCAAAGAAATGCATATTCCAGACTCAAAAAATGAATACATATGGGGAACAAAGGGTATAGCCGAATAAGGTAATGAAAAGTGCACCCAAACGAAATCGATAATCGCGATGCTCGTATGAAAGAGAATATAAAATGATATAGATTCACAAAAAATCAGCCACCTAGGGCAATTGTTGCAGAGAAACAGCGAGAAACGTGTTTTTCATGTTTTTTTCTCGGTTTCTATTGCGTGTATCAGGCTGAAAAAAATTGGAGAGACGGGGAAACATTGTTGAACTTTAAAATATTTTGGTCTACCATTTTGACGCTAAATTCATATAGAAAAAATAAATAAATTTTTTAAATTAATTTTCGACGTGATAACGTTAGAGTAGTCTCAATTTTCCCCCTAAAATGGGTCTTATAACATTCTATAATATATATTTTTTCAGATTTTTAAACAATGTGGACGGTAGTAAAAATATTAAAACAATTTTTTTCAGTTTAAACATTTGAAATTCGCGCCAAAATGTGATTGGGAAAACTTGTTTCACCAATGTTTAAACAGTTTATATTAAAATTATTGAAAGGTCTCGCTTACCAGGATTATTAGGAACTTTTGCTGAAAAATGTTTGTTTTATGTGGAAAGTATTTAAATTATCGAAATATAAACATCGCATCGCTTTTGTGTTTGTAGATTTATCTATTGTTTCTAATATAAATCAAATTAGTCGGTTCTGGGTATATTAATCATTTATGCTTGTATAATATAAATCAAATAACTTAGTTGTATCAATCATTGACAATTAGACATACACTTAATCATTGTCACTTTCTTCAATATCTGGGATCACGCATTTGTTTATAAATAGTATACTCAAAATTTCTGTTTTTTCAACTTTTCTATTTAAAAATACCTGTTAAACAGTTTTCGTGAAGTAACGAGCGTGTGCCAAATGTGAGTTCAAGTGATTGCAGCTATTGTGGGAGAAGCATCCCAGGGTGCAACTTCCGTTCGCACGTTGACAATATCGTTTCCCTCTCGATATTCCCATGGTGGAAAGAGATGGGTGGGCTACTCCGGTGCACTGATTTTTTGTTCGTTCCACGAAGCACCAGTTTCCGTCGATGAACCATGTTTAAATGCACTTTGTTTAAAAAGCGAGACCAGACGTCGGTCGCCATTTTTCCATGGAGTGCAAGAAGTGTTGAGAAACAATTTTTTAAGGGGTATAAATGGACAATTTTCAACGGTGACCGACCAAAAAAGTTCCAAAACAACAGTGATAGTCCATATTAACACCAAAAGAGTTATTTTTTAAAATTCTAGAGTATTAGTATACAATAAAATTTATTTCCACCCTTATGTTCCTTGTAAATTTTTGACTACATGTAAATAAATATCAATTTACATTTCTTTATTATATCTTATCACTATTTACAGAACTTTTAATTCCCTTACTACAATTACTTATCAATTGAATTGCTTTTGAAGCTATTTTTTTCTATATTTGGGAAGCATGTTGTGGACTTTCGTTTACAATAATAATGATAACACTTCATGTATCTGTTCCTCCTACTGTACATGTGGAGAGAATTTGTCAATTAATAAATACAGTTAAATAATGTGGTTGGAAAACTATTTTATATTGTTGCAGTTTGCAGTATTGTGGCACATTGAAATCGTATAGAGACCATTCTTTTGTGAATCTAATAGGTGATTTACGAAATCAGTAAAAAAATGGTATCTGCCATCTCATTGATATTTTGAGATCGATAATCAATGGGCTGCAATAGATTTGGAATATCTTTCATAATCAGAGATAGCTAGAATAATGGCATGAGTTATTAGAGAATTAGTGGACACACTAATTTATTTGTATTAAAAAATTAGGATTTAGTTTGTAAAACAAATTTTTAAAACAGTTCAAATGATGCAAATCAAGGTCGTTTTAGGTGTTTGTGAATAACGTGATCATGTTCTATATTTTGATAGAGATAAAAGTTACACATTACTTGGGATCACATTGAGCAAGAAGTGAATCAGGACATGGAAAATGAATGACCTTAAACCTGGAAAACCGGGAAAAATCCTTGAATTTCAAAAACCCAGAACGCTGGTCACCCCGTGGCAACCCTGGCACTCCAATGGAGTGTCCCTTTGTTGGGCTCCGTGGTGGGTGGGGACCACGGGGATGAATCTGATATCCTCTTAATGGATAAAAAACCTAGCCCCCTCGCCCTCTTCCAGAGGAGATTTGTTGGTGAAACAGTAAATCATGAGTTTTTTTTTTGTAATAAATCTGACAGACCTACTAAGCCCCGCTTTCTCGTCATGTCATGTAAAAGAGATAATGAAACAATGAAAAGTGTCAGCCCAATCAAACTTGCCAGGGAAATTGAAAAGTTTGACAAATTTCAGTCGGTTGTCCGTCAGAGAAACGGCACAATCCTTTTTGAATGTCGCTCTGATGAACAGATCAGCAAGATCCTTAACCTCAAAGAAATAGCCCTCCTCCTGGTGCATGTGTCCGCCCACCCGACCTTAAACCTCTGCAAGGGTGTGGTAAATCACGAAGACTTCTCTACCGAATCGGAAGAAAATTGGAAAGCCTTCTTTGAGCCATATGGCGTGTCAGTGATTTACAGGATTCAGCGGAGAGTAAATGGGGTACTCACTCCTACCTCAACTCTAATACTGACTTTCGACCGCCCATCTCTACCAGAGAAGATATCGTGCAGCTTCTACAATCTCCGTATCAGGCAGTATGTTCCAAACCCTCTGCGCTGCTTTAAATGCCAGAGGTTTGGCCGTACGCAACCTCGCTGCATGAGCGCCGCAGTCTGCGTGCACCGTGGAAGGGAGGTTTGTAATGACTCTAACTGCTCCGCCGAGGTAAAGTGCGTAAACTGTTGTGGAAAACATCCATCAAATTCCAACCAGTGCCCCATTTTCTTAAGAGAAAGAGAGATCCAGAAGATCAGGGTCTCTGAGAAAGTATCCTTTTAGGAGGCACGACGCCGTTACCAGACGCGAAAGCCCGTGGACATGGCCCGAAGTTTCGCTGACACCGTGGGTCAACATAAAGTAAATTCTGAAACCAAAACGCCTAAAGCCTCCACTTTGCGCGATGCTGCCTGCCAGATGTCCTTTGACATCGGCGGAGATACCTATTCAAAATCTCTTGTCCAGCCAGAAACAAAATCGGAAACAAAAACCATAAATAATTCTACAAACACTCAAACACATCCAGAGAAGCTGAGGCCGGCAGGCCCTATTGCTAGATCTAGGTCGCCTGTCTCAACGGACCGTGGTGTCCCAATACATGCGACCCTCTCCAGCAGTAGTCAAGATGACTCTGCTGGAAACGAGGAACTCCGTGTGAACCAACTCCTTACTCTCCAACAAAGGAAAAAGAAGAAAAAGAAACCCGATACATAACCCACCCTAGAACCAAATACCTAAGAACTCGAAACTATGGCTTTCCTCTCATGGAACATAAATGGCGTTCGTACCCGTTTGGACGAATTAAAGTTAATGTCTATACATGGACCCGTGGTTATCTGCCTGCAGGAAACACATCTCCGTTCTGAGCACTCCCTCTCTACGCGGCTTTTGTTGCTACAGGCAGGACGTAGACGATAGCCTCCGCGCCCATGGCGGAGTCGCCACTTTTATCACAGACTCTCTGGTATCGAAAGAAATAGACATACGAACCACTCTGCAGATATCTTGCGTTCGTGTAAATTTCCGAACTATTTCTGTTACCATTTGCAACGTTTATATCCCGCCTGGACAAGTGTCACAGAAAGAACTGGAAGATGTGCTCTCTCAGGTGCCTACACCTTTTCTTATTGTGGGGGACTTCAACGCCCACAACCCTGCCTGGGTTGGCACAAGGTCGTGCACGAGAGGCAGGTTACTTGAAACTATCATAGATAACCTAAACTTAATTCTCTAAAATTCTGGCGAAAACACTTCCGTAGCTTCCAACACCTTCTCGTCCGTGGACCTAGCTCTGTGTAGTCCCTGTTTCTACAATCTTCAAGTGGACTGTCCTTGGCAACCTGCATGGCAGTGACCATTTTCCCATTCGGGTCAACCTCGATATTCCCGATCTGAACGTTGCTCGCCCTCGGTGGCAAATCCACCGAGCTGAGTGGGAAACATTCAATAAAGAATTACGAATATCGGAAAACTGCCCAAACGACATCGATGCTATAGTTGCTCATTAATAACGCCGTCCTTCATGCGGCCTCATTTGCCATCCCGAAGTCGTCGGGCCATGCACGACACCCCCCTGTGCCATGGTGGAACGCTGATTGTGCCATCGCGGTCCGTGATCGGAAGAGGGCATTGGCAAAACTTAGGTTCCCAACCATGGAAAACCTAATAAATTATAAAAGATCCCGAGACAGAGCTAGATTAACGATACGGGAAAGTAAGGCTGCGTCCTGGAGAGCTTACATCTCGTCACTCTCTTGCCGTTCACCCCCTAAACTTGTGTGGAGAAAGGTCCGACAGATCAGTGGAAGACTCCCTTCGCCGTCTATCTCAGGGCTTATGGTAAATGGCAATCTCCTAACCTCTCCACAAGAAATCGCTGAAGAAATGGCCTCTCATTACGAACAAATCTCCAGCTCCGTACACTATCCTTCTGGCTTTCAAAAAACGAAAACAAAATGGAAAACTGTTAATTAGACTTCTCGAGTCGCGTGGAGGAGGATTACAATGCCTTTATCTCCATGGACGAACTCTCCTGTGCCCTCGCTTGTGCGAAAAATTTGCTCCAGGATAGACCAGATACATAACCAAATGTTGAAACACCTACTTGAAAACGCTCGTTCGTTTCTCCTCGGCATTTTCAACAAGAGTTGGGCTGAACATGCTATACCAAGGATTTGGCGTGAGGCTATCGTTCTCCCAATCCCTAAAGAAGGAAAGGACAGAACAACCCCCTCAAGTTACCGCCAATCTCGCTCAAGCTGTGTGCAAGCTTTTAGAGCGAATGGTAAATACACGTCTGGCCTGGCTCCTGGAACAAAAGAACCTATTTATACCTTTCCAATGTGGCTTCAGGAAGCACAGGTCAACCATGGACCACTTTAGTCACCCTCGCTACGCAGATTTCCACTTCTTTCGTGCTACGTCGGCACCTCGTAGCAATTCGATATAGAGAAAGCTTATGACACCACCTGGAGGTACGGTATTCTTCGCACCTTGCATACTTGGTGCCTTAGGGGACTGCTCCCTTTGTTTCTATTATGTTTTCTTTCATCAAGATCTTTCCGCGTCCGCCATGGCGACGTGTTATCCTCTTGTAACCAGTTAGAAGACGGTGTTCCCCAGGGATCTATTTTGAGCGTCACTCTGTTTGCCATTGCTATCTATAGTATTGCATCAGTTATCCGGGAGCCTGTGAAAGCATCACTGTTCGTTGATGATTTTGCAATTTTTTGCTCCAAGAGCGTGCAAGTTATTGAGAGGCAACTAAACGTGTGCTCAACAAACTGCAGGAATGGAGCGAAGACACAGAATTCAAGTTCTCTGCCTCAGAAACTACTTGCATGCACTTTTGCAGAATCCATCACCTCCATAATCACCCCGACCTTTTTTTTCGGAGGACAGCAGCTTCCATTCGTTGAATGTGCAACCTTCCTTGGACTCGCATTCGACAAGAGCCTAACCTGGCGAAAACACATCCGTAAACTACAGGGTCGATGTGTATCACCTATGAATCTCCTTCGCACTCTTACTGGTAGCACTTGGGGCGCAGACCGGGTTTGTCTTCTGCGTTTGTATAGAACTCTCATCCGCCCTATCTTGGATTACGGATGCATAGTGTATGGGTAAGCGTCTCCATCAAACCTCCGGCCATTAAATACCATACACAATGCTGGCATAAGGATTAGTACAGGCGCCTACCGCACGAGTCGCATCGAATGTCTCTTGGCCGAGGCTGGAGAACCATCCCTGAGCCGAAGGCGGGATATTCTGATTGCCTCGTATGTCGCGAAATTATCCAATGTTGATACTCCCTCGCGTCAAGCAGTCCTCCATCCAACCCACTTGACTTCATATGCGCCTAGACCATTACCCGATCCCCTGGGGATCCGTCTCCGTATGCTCTTACAGAAGCTTCATATAAAACTACCCAACCTTGTGAAACCCCCCGAAACCTTTTTCTCCTTGGAAACTACACCGGCCGATAATAGATCTTAGACTGTCTAACCTTCCTAAATCCTTATCTCCCCCCAGTACATTCTTATCGGAATTTGAGGCGATAAAATCTACGTATCCTGGCCATTACTTTATTTACACCGATGGCTCCTCTCAAAACGGCAAAGTTAGATGTGCCTTCTACTGTAGTAGATCCACACAAGGTTTTCGATTAGACTCTTCGCGTAGCGTCTATACCGCAGAGAAGTATGCGCTCTTGGAGGCACTTAAATTCGCTGGATCGATGTCACTAAAGAAAGTAGTGATCTGCAGTGATTCCAAAAGCTCTCTAGAATCCATCTCCTTCTCCTCGTCTTGTGTCACTGACAATGACCATCCAACACCAAATCCATCATCTATTGGTCCGCCACTATATTTTAGTCTTTTGTTGGGTCCCTGGTTGAACCTGCATTTGCCAGACCTATTTTACTGTGTCTTGGAACACCGACCGAGGCATGAAAAAGTCTTAAAACTTCATCTCACAACACTTGTCAATTTTTTTTAAAAATTCCTGGGACGTTGTATCCAAAAAAAGACTTTTGTAGTCGAGTACTTGGCTTTCCGGTAGACGTCGCGCCGTAGGCACCTGGGACCGTCCTCCGGGAGGAAGGTCACCGAATGGCGTCTGAAACGTTGGTCACTGTGCCTAGGACGCGGCATCTTCCGGGCAGCTAAATACTTACTGACTCCGGCAGCGGGAGCCTAGGCTCTCACACCTCTAGAAGTTTCAGACCAGAGAAAAAGTTATCTTTCCCCTTACCTAAGTAGTTATTCTTGTACCCGTATAAATGAGTATATACAACCCGGACTGTGCAAAAAATCTGTTCTTTGTAAATAACAATTGTATAAAAACTGAAAATTGATTTAATGTAGCAACCCAACTGGCAACACCCATCCCCTGAAATGTGATTTACAGAATCCGGTACTGTGCGAGAAATTCCTTTCCATTATCGAGAGCATTGAAATAAATATTCACAGAAAATAAAATAGTTCCTTTAATTTTATTGTGAAAGATCATTTGGTATTTTGTTTCGATTTAATTTTACATTTATTTCATCTTCTCTTTTCTATCTATCCATGCCATGGGGAGGGGGCCCCCAAAAGAACTGAATATGCAAAATTCTAAAAAAGAACTATCATAAAAGTCGTATTTTTTAGGATACTTCCTATGAACATAATCCGGATCCAACCTTTCCCCATTGATTTCCACACTATCGCCTATATATATTTAACCTGCACCCAAACTGTGCATCATTTCCCCATTTGTCATCTACCCGTCCTCCAAAACAAGTTTTCTGAATTTACTTGTTCTTAAAAAATGTCGTGTCCCCATGAGACACGCAAACCTGGTGTAAAAGGCCTAGGCGCTTCCTAGTTATTCACGATTTTAATGTGTGTGGCAAACATCCTTTTTTGTATGACATCATCAAACTTTTATTTTTTTCATCTAAAATCTTTCCAGTGTAGGACAGGGCGTAATTCTCTATCCACGAGTATCACACTTTCAAGGTGCGCCTTCGTCATGACTCAATGCGTCTCGTAACATTTTGTGTCGATGGTTTCTTAAAAAACGCAAAAAAACTATCGTCTCTCCTTAGCGTACTCATACAAAGGATTAGAAAGATTTAAAAAATGATCATTTTAACTTAATTCCAAAATCAGAATTTTAGTGGGTACTACAAGAAAATACTAATGTAAGAGTATAATAAGCATTAAATAAATGCATAGAGCCTTTGCAGTCATTTTCAAAGTATATTTAAAGTGAATGTGATTTAAAGGCGGGAAAATGGTTTTTATTTTTTTACTGCAGCCCAGCTGTCGAAAAAAAACAAAAAAATACAACTATCTGTCTTAATAGGAACGTGAGATTTTTTTTTCAAGCCTCTTCCATGGTTCTAAGACAAGAATTATTTTTTGTAATTTTTTTAAAAACATTATTTTGTGTTTGAATTTGGGTCTGAGAAAATATCAAAAACTATTTCTCTGGTAATATAAATTGTTTTCTTATTTATCAACATTTTTCAGTCAGGTAAAATGGTGGTAAGTTGCTGAACAAAATTAGACATAAAAAACGTGTTTTCGGCTGTAGGGTGTGGGTGGTGGACGAGTGTAACCTTTCAATGTTAGAATTATAATGTAACCACTCAGGTCAGTTGGTGTAGAGGAGCTTTTCACCATGTTATCCGGGGATGCCCTTTTCAATCTCAATATTTTACTGCATGAAGAGATCGTTTATTATTTTTTTTCTTCTGTAGGATCCTCTAGCATCCTGCTGTGGTAGTGCTTCAATTACTACAATAAAACAAGAGACCACTTCATGCTCCCTAGGTAAGTGTATGATACATTTTTCAATATTTGCTGGACCTAGGTTACAAACTATGGGAGTGGTGAGTTCAGTACTTGGTAAAAATTGCCTTAGTTATTCACAAAACAAAGTGGCGAGATCGCCCTGTCGATTTAAAAAGATACAGCCGTTCTTGGGGTTGTGCTGACCCTTAAAAGCAGCCGATAGCTCTCCCACGATTAAATGGGTCTGACGGCGCCCCTAAATCACCCAAGTGCGCAAAAACCCAACGGAATCACAAATTCTCAACGTGTTAGGGATCATATTCCACATAGCGAGTGTGCACTTAATTATTCTGCCAGATTTCCGAAGCTATTGGAACCACCTGTTCGATTTGCTCCTTGAAACCTAAGAGTCATCAGCTCCACCTGGAGCTTTGGATTGGAAAACTTTTATTTTCCTTTCTGTTTCTCCCACTTCGTATATTTTCTCACTTGTCTAGCAGGGACACTAGGTTTCAAGGATTGAATAGAAATTTCAACTATGTTTGGAAATATAGTTAAAAGAACAACTTGGTTAATTCCAAAACCGTTAAATGTATTTGTGCAAACATCAGAAGGACTGAATGTGTAATGCGGCAGTGATGTGCAATGCTCTGGTCCGGAGATGAAACGTTTTGTAGTGCGGGCCAACGAAGAAAAGAAAAGAAATAGTTGGAGAGTATTTATAAATTTATACTTTAAAAACAAATTGCAAAAACTATAATACAACCTTGTGATCAATGAAACTGATTTTTTAAAAAATTCATATATTCTTGTTTGAACTGCACAGTAATAATTCTCAAAAGCAAAGATCGCAACAGAAACGAAACTATGCGATATTAAACATTTCGTTCGTTTCTTGTGCTCAGAAATTTCAGTACGCAACGAAACTGAAGTCTGAAGCACACCGAAGAAATCTATTGCCTAGTGACATCTGCCTCCGGAACAAAACTTTACTGGTGGTGGGAATTTAGTTTCGATTCTTCTTAGAATTATCATGGGCGTTTAGTTTCTGGACTGGTATTTTATTCAACATTGTTTGGTTGTTTACATTTCGTAAGGCCAGAACTGTAGTGCCCTCATTATTCAGAGGATTGTGTCCAAAATGACTATTTCCAGCTCGATATGACCTGACTTAAAGTCCAGATATTTTGAAAATAATTCCTTAATTTTTGTCCTGACATAAAGCCACTGGAACATTACTGTAAATGCTCAAAATTTGAAAATCGCAGTTTTTATCCATCTTGTGCAAGGAAATAGAGATTTTTTTCCTTAAGTGAACTTTGTTCTCCACAATTATTACCCGAGTAGAAACGTATTATGTAAATATATCTTGACTTATAAATTTTACTGAATCCAATACATTTTGGTTTAAGAAGCTACAATCCAGGGCTAGTAATTTAAAAACTGCTAATGTGTACAAACCCCGAGAATTGCGCACGGCTTTAAACAAAAATGCCCACCATTTGTGAACAACTTACAATAGAAATGTTTGTAATCGTTTTTGAACATACAAATTAGGTTTGTGTTTGTTTTTTTTAGATGGTGAGGGACTAATTTATTTAGTTCTTGATCACATTAATGAGAATGGAACAATAACAAGATCAAGAAATTGTTTTTTATCGCTGCTCCAGTTCATCTGCTCAATATTTCTTGTTTTAGATATTTCTTTGTTACTTTACTCAATGTCATTCTTTAAACGACATACTATCCACAGATGAGAGAAGTGACATTCGCGTTTCAAAAGAGAGGATGTATTGGTCACCAGGCAGAGGGCTTTTCTCGTGCTCCTAGAAGGAAGAGAATCGAGAGACCAAGTCCCCCCCCCTTATTCGAGGGATTTCCCCTGCAATCCTTTCGAAACAAAAGTTGGTAACATTTCATGTCATTCCGAATATCCAGCACGGTGTGTTTCGAGTAATGATTGAGAGCCAGGAATCTCTTGAAGAGTAATGGAATTAATAGATAAAAGATAGACGAAGAGATACCGACAATCACTGGTGTGTAGAAAAATCTGGAACCAAACAGAACAGTACAGTGAAATATTTTCTCTTAATTTATTTCATCTTCGTTGCCTGGTTTGTGCAATCTATTTCTTAAATATCTAGTTCACTTTCACTTATTTACTTAATTTCGTTGCCCGACTGATGTTACTTTTATCAGTGTTATAATTTATTTTATTTTGGAATGGAATGTACGTATAACAGAATTAAACACTAAATTAAGCTTATTATGTTATGCATTCAAAATTATTTCTAATTCTCTCAGCCTTCATGCAGCTCCTTGCGTGTATTTTGCAAATGTACATTCCCGCCTGAGATATGGCATAATATTCTGGGGAAGCTCATCCTTTAGTGCCCACATATTTATATTGCAAAAGAAAATTATCCGAATAATGAAAAAATCCCACCCACGTGATCCGTACAAGCCTCTTTTCATTGAGCTTGGAGTCTTACCATTTCCTTGCCTATTTATTTATGAGTCTTTAGTATTTGTCAAAACTGACTTACTTAACGGTGGGAACTAATTTTGATGTAATACTGATATTTATAGTTGCAACACTCGACGTAGAAATCATGTTCATCAAGTGTCAGTATCAACAGCTCACAAGAAATCCACATTCAATACATCTACGTTACTTTACAACGCATTGCCAGATGAAATTAAACAATTAAAATTGGTACACAAATTTAAGTTAAAAGTAAAATATTTTCTACTGCAAAACTGTTTCTATACAGTTAGAGACTATACTGATCGTCAAAAAGAAAAATAATGTTTACTGTAACAATATTGATTCAGTGGTGAGTTGTAGTTGACATTTACATAATTGAAATGATTGAAGGCGTTGTCATTGTCAACAATAGCATTTTTTTACTATTGTTGACAATGACAACGCCTTCAATCATTTCAATTCCTGTAACAAAACCAAGATACAGTATAATGAATTAGTTTACATTTGCATTGTATAATTTTAAAAAAATACTCAATATGCCTGTAACAAGTAATGTACTTCAGCTTCCGGGTCAATGACCCCTTTCTCGATCGGGTTTTGTCCAGTTTCCCTGATCTATTGAGCTGATTTAATGTAAAGTACCCCCAAATTAAAATATAGGTTTCAAATTCAAGGGACCACGACATCAATCCGATCGATTGAGGCTCAATAAATTTTGGAGAAAATTGGCTGAACGGTTTAGCCGCTAGTATTGTTCACAGACGGACAGACGATTTGGCGTTAAAAGATTTTTCGGTATCAATGTCTCACAAAGTATGGCTTCTGGCTATACTACATGCTATAAGATTGTTTTTCTAAATTTAGTAACTGAATTAATCCATTTCTCATTGCCAGAGCCCTGTAATACGAGCATTATTTTCGAAAATTCGCCCTTTTTCGGGTATTCCATAACGTTATTCTACGTAAGCGGTAGCGAAAAAAATAAAATGTTTCTTTAATCTCTTTTCGGACAGTGTGTCCTCTTTTCTGTCCCGAACTATTGCACTCGCATTGCATGTTTATCGTGTTAACGAATGTTTGATTGTTGTGCATCAGACTTTCTTGTTGCTAGTCTACGTCTGAATTTGTCTGATACAGTTGTTTTTTGTTGGTAGGTGAAGAGAGTTTTGCATCAGAGAAAGCCAACACAGTCACGACACAACAGAGCGAAAGCAAAGACCTGGGTTACATCCCTAAGAGTAGCTTCAACTACGACCGCACTACGCATCATAAGGACGCGCTCCCAAAAACGAGCATGCACACGGTGAAACGTTTTAAGTGTTCCATTTGCAATAAGATGTTCAGTAGAAAGGAGGACTTAATTAGGCACATACGCATCCACACTGGTGAGAAACCTTTTCAGTGTTCCATCTGTGAGAAGACTTTCATTCAGAAGGGAAGATTGAATGAGCACACGCGCACCCACACTGGTGAGAAACCATTCCAGTGTTCCGTCTGCGAGAAGACCTTCACTCAAAATGGACACTTGATTCGGCATATACGCACCCACACAGGTGAAAGGCCCCACCAGTGTTCAATCTGCGAGAAAACCTTCACTCAAAAAGGAGGCTTGTATTTGCACATGCGCATCCACACTGGTGAGAAACCTTTCCAGTGTTCTATGTGTAAAAAGACTTTCAGTCAGAAAAATGCTTTGGATAACCATATGCGCACCCACACTGGTGAGAAACCTTTCCAGTGTTCCGTCTGTGAGAAGACTTTCACTCTGAGAAGTTCTTTAGGTATTCACATGCGCACCCACACTGGTGAGAAACCTTTCCAGTGTTCCATCTGTGAGAAGACCTTCAGTAGAAAGGACAAGTTAGATTGTCACATGCGCACCCACACTGGTGAGAATCTTTTCCAGTGTTCCGTCTGTGAGAAGACCTTTAGTCGAAAAGGGCACTTGGATAAGCATGTGCGTACCCACACTGATAGAATGTCTTTTCCACATTTCATCTCAGAGTAGACCTTCACTGAGGAATGAGCTCTGAATAAGCACAGGCGCATATACACAGGTTATAAATCATTTCAGTTTTCCATCTAAGGAGACTCCCTAAAACGGACTATTTGAAAAGTATTCTTCATTATATCTACTCCAGATGATGGAAATAATATCATTTTGTTGTTGCGTTGAATATATGTTAACTGAAGAATAATGATGAGGTTCTTTGGTATATTACTAATTTTTCCTGAATTTGGTTATATTTTGCTTATAAGAGAACCTATGTGAGGCACAAGGTATTGTACTGACACCTTTGGCAAATTTGATAAAGACATATTTTCCCTGTTATAAGTAATTTAGTTTTGACTTAACAGTTTGCTACAATTGTTTTGCTTTATAGTACTTTTAGAACACTCCCATAACTTCTAATGTAAAACCAGATACAGAGAAAGTAAATTGTAATAGACTCCTGAAAATTAAGAAATTTCTCCATTGGAACATTGTTTTCGAAGATCACGTGGATGGAAGTGTCGTCATGGCAATGTCGCCACACATTGTATGGAAGAACGCACGCCGCTTTAGTAGTGAAAGATGCCATTGGTATCAGTTTACCCTATCCAATGTAAAAATTGCCAAAATTTTAATCACACTCAATCAAATTGCAAATTAGATTCTCGATATGTATGTTGTTTAGATAAACATCAATATACCAATTGTAATAAACCTAAACATTTTATTCCTCAATGTGTGAACTGTTTACAATTTCATACTGCTAATAATAGAGGTTGTACATTTTTTTAAAATATTATTAATAAATCAAATAGAACTTCTAATCCTAGGATTTCTTCAACTACAAAGAATGCAATACTGAAAAATAAATCTTATCCTAGACCCAACACTTCGATTACTTCCACAACAAACTCCGTTTCTTCATCACGTAACTTACACAATTTTCCGCCTCTACCATCTCTTTCGAACTGTTTATAAAATGTGCTCCAAAATACCCATGCTTTTCCTCTTATTAATCACGTAGACATCAATTCAATTCTTCCCATTATCACAAATGAAATAATTAACCTAATTTTTAGGTTTCATTAAATCATGAAGGAGTTATTACCGAAAATATTTAATAATAATTACCATTATCTAAAATTGTTAAACTGGAATGCCAATTGGTCATGTTCATCAATTACAAGAATTCAAAAATGTTTCACATGTTCATCAAATAGAATTCAGATTCCAAACTATTTATTTTATTTAAATGAGAAACGATCTTTTCTATAAGGAGTAGAAGTTGCAGTTTTAATGAGAAAGAAAATTAAACATTCAAAAATATATGTTCCAACTAATAATAATTTTAAAATCTTAGCTTTGAAAATTAACTTTCTTAATGGTCGTGTAACGCTAATGTGTGCTTACAATCCCCCCAATCACAAATTCCCCTCAAATATATTTTCTCGAATACTCCTTAACACAAACTACAAAACATTATTAATAGGTGAGTTAAACACTACGCATCAAGCATGGGGTTGTAACTATACTTCACTTCAAGGTATATCCTTATTTAAACTAATTAAGAAAATAATAGGATTATACATGCACCTAATCAACCAACATATTATTCATATAATTACACTGTACAGTCTGACATATTAGATGAAATAATATCTAATAATTTTGATTCGCCTGTCTTTCAATATTGACAATATAGGACACAGTCATTATCGTAGGAGGGCAGAATGACATTAACTTGGGCGGTAACTTTACACTTGAACAACATGTAAACAAATTACAATGTGCCGCCCAAAATACTAACATTGTAGTCTCGACTCTGCCCTTCTGGTACAACAGACCAACACTATGCAGCGAGATTAAGCACGCAAACCAACAATTAAAACTGCAGCTGAGAGAAACAAATGTCACACTTTTTGAAATTAATTTCCTCTCAGCAAAACACTTCACCCGGCATGGTCTTCACATGAACCTTGCTGGAAAACATGCAGTCGGTAACAAGCTTGCACAATACATCAACTCCAGTCCTACGCAGTCTCCTGCCAAAAATCCGTCCCTTTCACCTTCCTTACGTTCTCCACCCCCCACCCTTATTTCGAAACCTGTTGCCTCTTCCTCTGAACATACTGCCGTTTCTCCCATTCCCACTACCAATTCATCTAAATCTGATGCCCCATCTTCCTCACAACCTGTCACTGCCGGGACACACTACATCCTTCGACCACGCACTCGAGGTAAAAATGGAGTAAATATATAGCAACTACAGTCAGATGCAGCAGAAAAACATTCGTGTAGGTACTTGCAAAAAATAAACATTCTTCACCATAATGTTCAATCCCTTTCAAATAAAACTGAGTTTATCGAGGCAGCTCTACAGAGCGATCTAAATCAAACGGACGTTCTTTGCTTTACAGAACATTGGTTATCTCCTAATGAACTTAGCATTTTCCAAATTCCAAACTTTTACCTCGCAGGCTTTTATTGCAGAGAGAGAATCCCTTAAAGGTCCTACGTATGGGGGTTCCTGTATTTACGTTAGAAATAATATTGATTATATCCCCTTGGCGGAATTAAATGTGTATTCCATTGAAAATATTTTTGAAATTTCTGTTGTACATCTTACTTCACTAAAAGTGATAATACTTCGCATTTACAGACCTCCAACTAAGAGAACTGCAGATTACATTTTGTTCTTAGAAAACCTGGAGATAACACTCAACAAAGTCAGCAATCGCTCTTTTGAATCCATTGTTGAATGCGGAGATTTTAACATTGATTTTCTGGTCGAATCTTGCGAGAAAGAAAAGTTTCTCAATTGAATTAATTCCTTCAATTTAGACATTACAATTAATGTACCTACACGGATCACACAAAATTCGATGAAGGCAATTGATCAAATTATAATTAACAAAAGTACTACTCGATATGAAGTTGAAACCAAAGATTTAGGATACAGTGACCACGATGCACAAATTCTTACCATTATAAGAAATGCGATCACTGACACAATAAATAATACGCGTATGACTAGATTGTTTACAAAAATTGAAATAAAATTATTCATTGATTACTTGATGCAGGAGTCATGGGAAGCGGTTTATAATGCTGTTGATACAAACGACAAATATAATTCTTTTTTTTTTTCAACTCTTTCATTTCATTTTAACACTTGCTTTCCTCTTCAAAAAAGAAAATTAAATATTTCACGGAAAAGCAATTCTTGGATAACACAAGGGATTAGAACATCTCGTAAAAGCAAGCGAATTCTTTCTTTCATTTCTAAAAGTCATAACGTATCTCAAGATTTCCTTATCTAATTTTAAAAATACAAAACATTGTTACGAAAAGTCATAAGGCAGGCTAGAAACAAGAAACACGATCAGGATAGTTTGAACTCAAAAAACAAAACAAAAGCAATGTGGAATTTAATAAAAATACGACCAAATCAACTAGAAACCCTGTAGAGAATGTGGTTTTAAAATATAACGATATAAATGTGAACGACATGGCAACAGTGGCTAGTCTCTTTAACCAATACTTTTCGAGAATTGCTGCCGATCTCACTCAGGGTCTTCAGCCACAAAATTCAATAATAGACAGTTCACCTAAAATTTTAGACACGATGTTCGTTTCCGAAACTTCTTCCTATGAAATTCTCAATATAATCGGTAAACTAAAAAATAAATATTCGCCCGGTTTAGATGAATTTCCGGACGCTCTGTTAAAGACCTGTGCATATGCCATTATACACCCGTTAACTAACATATTTAATTCATCGTTATGCACCGGAAGGTTTCCAGATATTTTCAAAACAGCTAAAATTAAGCCGCTCTTCAAAAAAGGCAACAAAAATGAAATTCAAAATTATCGGCCCATTTCTCTTCTTTTTTGAAAAATATTAGATTTTTTTTCGTACGAATGGAAACGTTTCTCAGTAAACACGATAATTGCCAACATGGATTTAGAAAATCAAAGTCAACGGAAACAGCTATATTTTCTTTTCTTAAAGATGTCGCCTCATCATTGGATCAAAACGAGGCACCTATTGGATTATTTTTAGATCTCTCAAAAGCTTTTGACGTCATTGATCATGACATTTTACTTTCAAAATTACCTTCATTTGGAATTCGTGGTATTGCTCTAGATTGGTTATGTTCGTACCTGAAACAACGATCTCAGAAAGTTGAAATACCTTACTGGAATGATGGAAAATTACGTACGCTCCTTTCCGACTCTTTGCCCATTGCACGTGGAGTTCCTTAAGGACCGATTTTAGGCCCTATTCTGTTCCTACTTTACGTAAACGATATGCCCTCGACGATTCGAAACGGAGGAACGGTTCTCTTTGCAGATGACACGAACATCCTTTGCAATAAAGAAACCATAAATAGTACAATATCAGATGTTTCAAATTGGTTCCGAAATAACAAATTAATAGTAAACGAAAAGAAAACGGTTTTAATGCAGTTTTCCATTTCAAATAAACAATTATGTGCTCCATTGAAAATGAACGGTGTACCATTGACTGATGTTAAGGCAACAAAATTTTTAGGTCTCTCAATTCAGTTAAACCTTAAATGGAACGTCCATTTAAATGGATTGAACTCAAAATTAAGTTCATTATACTACGCGTTCAGAATTCTTTCAAATTCAGTCAGCCTTCATACGGCTCGTTGTGTATATTTCGCGAATGTTCATTCCCGCCTGAGATATGGCATAATATTCTGTGGAAATACATCTTATAGCTCACAGACTTTTAGATTACAAAAACGAATCGTACGAATAATAACCAAATCCCCCCCCCACGTGATTCATGTAAGCCTCTCTTCATTAATCTAGGAATTCTACCATTACCTTGTCTGTTTATTTACGAATCAGTTGTTTTTGTCAAAAATGACTTGCTTAAGGGCGGGAATATATTTTCAGAAAATGCCAATGTCTATTACTATAAGACTCGACGTAGAAATCATATTCATCAGGTGACAGTATCAACAGCTCAATACAAAAAATTCACATACAATACATGTACATTATTTTACAACACTTTGCCAGACAACATTAAACGATTAAATTCGATAGAAAAGTTTAAATCCCAAGTGAAATCGTTTCTGCTGCATAACTGTTTCTATACAATTAGAGACTATATTGAGCATCACAAGAAAAGTAACATCAATTTTCACAATGATACATAATGCATTATTTACCATTTGGACTGTATAAATGTGTATAAACAACCTGTAACAAGTATTGTACTACAGCCTCCGGGTCAATGACCCCCTTCTCGATCAGGTTTTTCGTCCAGTTTCCCTGATCCATTGAGCAAATGCTGAGATGGCCCCTTGTTTTGCTTCTGGACATAAATGTAACTTCATCTAGAATTCAGTGGGAAATAAAATTATTCAAATTCTCGTTTCCATGTTGTCGCGGCAGGAAGTATTATTCCGAAGGACAACATGGATAAGAGCCAAAATTATTGCTTATTTATCCTTGAAAATAGATTTTATTACATGGGAGGGTTTTTTTTTAAATTTAAGTAGTATATGACTTAGTGTAGGGATCACCGAATTTTGAAAATGTGCACACAATTCATTTTTCCCCATAGCACGTCATACGCAGTTTGAACTGTTTTTTGACGTAAAATAAATTAATTAATTATATAATGTACAGTTTCGTGGTGATTAGGTTACATTCAGAATGCACTTCACTTGGCACTAGTGATGCACGCTGTGATACATCAGAATAATTTGCAGTTCAAATAGATTTGGAATATTAATAGTTTTGTTGCATAAAATATATTTGTTATATAATCATGTTTTAATTTGTCTTTTTTAAAAGTATCATTTTAGAAAAAAGGTTTTATGACATAGCCCAGCAGTGCATTCGGGTGGTCTGTGAAACCCGAGTGCCGTTTAATATGTATCAATTCTTCATTTTGTAACCGTGAGGAATTGCGCGCCTGTATCTTTCATGATGCTTATTGCCTATTAAATTTTCGGAGTTATTGCAGCAGGGGCAGGTCCGCGGCCCTTGGTGTCCGCTCAGCAAACGTAAGGTTCGGGGTCCATCTTCTGAATCGGATCATATATCCTTTTTCTCAGTCTTCGCCGAACTTGCCTACACGAGAGCTAGTCACATTTGACTTTACGTCCGGGCACGCAGCTCAGCGACAAGCTGCACTGCGTTTCAAATTCATTGAATTTCTCGGAACAGTCGTTGCCATACGAGGTTCAAGAGAGAAAGAACGCAGTTTCTGACCATTTCAGCAGCATGCACACGTACGTAAAGCGAGGCTTAGCACATAGACGAGTATACATTTAGAACGAGCTTATTAACTGTAAATTATGCGTAATGATAACATTTAAGAACATTTTTTCTGTAGCTTAATTATTTTTTATCTTTGATATTTTTGTTTAATTTTTTATCCATTATTTAACATTTGAAGTGTATAAATGTGTATAAACAACCTTTAACAAGTATTGTATTGCAGCCTCCGGGTCAGTGACCCCCATCTCGATCAGGTTTTTCGTCCAGTTTCCCTGATCCATTGAGCAAATGCTGAGATGGCCCCTTGTTTTGCTTCTGGACATAAATGTAACTTCATTTTCTGTGCACGTCTTCTAGAATTCAGTGGGAAATACAATTATTCAAATAATCTTTTCCATGTTGTCGCGGCAGGAAGTATTATTCCGATGGACAACATGGATAAGAGCCTAAATTTATTGCTTTTTTATCCTTGAAAATAGATTTTATTACATGGTAGCTTTTTGGTAGCACATCATACGCAGTTTTTAACAGTTTTTTGACGTAAAATAAAAATAAAAAAAATAATAAGCTCATACAAGAGCTTTCTGCCGCCGACCCCTGACATGTGCCCTCTGCGCCCAAACCCACCCAACAGAAGACTGTCCCTCCCACACCTCCTCAGACCGCACCTTCACCCCCACCTGCGCAAACTGCAATGGACATCACGCTGCCTTCGACCAAACCGGTCCTTTCATATTCAAAGCCAGATCCACCCGTGCCCAACAAATCTCTAAGCTCCAATCATTCTCCCCCACCCCGAACCCTCTCAACTAAAGCCTCCCTGCCCTGAAATCACAAAATCACTCCTACGCTGCAGCCATCAACTCAAACCTATCCCAATCCACCACTGACCAACAACAAGCCCCCCAACCACAGACTACAGCATTAAAGATTTTATTTCCCTCTTCAAAGACCCAACTAAAAATCATTATCCAACACCTACCCACCCTCCTCAACATACTCAAAGGCCCAGAGGGCATCATCACAAAACTGATCACCGCTGGAATCAAACTGGTAGAAATCCTCAACTAAAATGGCTCACCCTCCTACAATCCTATCCTTATCCTCCTGGAATGCGGGCGGTGGAATAACCCAGAAAAAACCTCTTCTTACCCAATTCCTAAAAGACTACTCCATCGAGATCCTACTACTACAAGAGACGTTCCTAAAACCTAACCACCCCTTTTCCATCCCCAACTATGTAGTCACCCGCACCGACAGAACCTCTGCTCCCACGGAGGCACGGCTATCCTGACCCGTCGCACCATCCCTCACTCACCCTACCCACTGCCCCAACAATAGCTCTGGAATGTACTGCCATCATTACAGGTATCACATCATCACCAGTAATCATCATTTCATGTTACAGAAAACTTAGCATCCCTATCCCTGACTCCGACCTTGACGTACTGACTAACCTCCCCACCCTTTCAGAATTGCAGGCGACCTGAATTGTAAATCGACCGGTTAGGGTTGCGTGACAAGCAACCAAGCAGAACTACGACTGGAAAACTTCTTAGACAACCACAACATTCTATTAAAAGCGGCCTCTGAGCCCACCCATACACATTACAACGGTTCCCAAGATATCCTTGATATTGTCCTTCACTCTCCACTACTCCCCGTCACTCCAACTCAACCCAAGTACGATCTATTTAATCTATCCGACCATTTCCCCATCATCTTCTCCTGTTCTACTTGATCCAGTTACCTTATCCCCAAACCCCCATCCCCTCCCATCACTGACTGGAAAAAATGCAAGCATACCCTATCCCAAAAAGTCCCCCACAATTTCCTCCACGCAAGAAATAGATCAGTCCATCGAACACCACCCACCATATCAAACAAGCTTACCGCAAGAACACCACTACACCACTTTCCACAGAAACCCCCATCCCACCCTCCCGGATGAAATACTGACGTTAATTTGACATATAAGACGACTACAAAGACTGTTCGACAAATACAGACGTGACGAAGACAAGAGACTACTAAAACAGACTCAAAGACGGTTACACACGCTACTACAACAACACGTGACTCACAAATATGACGACGTATTAAAGGACAACCGCAACCCCACCAACATACACAAAGTAATCAAGGCAGGACGCAATCACCCGTCCTCAACATCCCCCATCCTTATAAACAACACCCTCTCATTCGACCCCCAAACCATCACCGACACCTTCGCCCAATCCCTAGCCGTGCGCTTCCTCCCCCCCCCAACCTCCCCATCCCTGACAATGTGATCCTAACCTACCTAAGAACTCCTTCACCCCCTCCACACCAACAGCAAAAATGGACGACCAACGACAAAGAAATACGACAACTACTACGGACTTTAGACTGTTCGAAGCTCAGGACCCGATGGAGACTCCCCAACCCAAATCGCCAATCTCCCCAAAAATGCTATCGACCTACTGACCCTTATCCTCAACTTGTCTGCATATCCTACTTCCCCACCGCCTGGAAAACAGCCCAAGATATCATGATCCCCAAACCCGGCAAGGACCATCGGCTCCCTTCCAACTACCGCCCCATCAGCCTACTATCCTAAGTAAACTCTTCGAAAAAATCCTTCTCCTCCGCCTCACTCCCATTCTAGACCCCATCATCACCACTTCCCAATTTGGGTTCCGGGAGGGTCGATCTGCGGCCCTCCAAACCTTTAACCTCTCCAATGCAATAGCCACCCCACTCCAAGACCTTAAAAAATTCCCTTCCATTTTCACTGACCCCACCCAGCCATACGACTCCGTCTCCCACCCCATCTTCCTCATGAAAATTCTCCCCTATATCCCAAACCATGCCCACTCCCTTCTCCAAAACTACCTGAACCTCCGATCCTTCCACGTTACTCACCTCTCGAAAACATCACCCAAACACCCTATCCTAGCCGGTGTCCCACAAGGAGCCGTGCTATCACCTATCCTATTCTCCATGTACCTGAATGATAGCCCAACCACCCCTGGAGTTCAAACCTTCCTCTATGCCGATGACCTTGCTCTCCTAGTATCCTTTCACAATCTTCAACGCTCCCTCTTCCGCCTCCAACAATCAATAGACTCATTCCACCTCTGGGCCACCCAAAATAATATCAAAAGGAACCCATCCAAATCCCAGACAATCCTCTTGTCCCACAAACGGCCCCCATCCAATCCTCCCATTACCATTGATAACTCCCCCATCCCTTGGTCCCAAGAAGTTAAATACCTCGGTATCACCCTCTTCCACCGCCTCACCTGGTCCCACCATATATAACAAATCACAGCTAAAGGAACTCGGATAACCAATGCCCTACACCCTATCATCACACATCCATCTCTCCCCTCAAAAAAGAAACTCCACACCTACTACACCTACATCCGCCCCATCCTCTCCTATGCCCATCCCACTTGGCTCAATACTTCCCTCAATAATCACAAAAAACTAACCAAAGCAGAAAACCACACACTCAGAACGATTATCCGCCCACCTAGGTATACCCGTTTGAGCGACCTCAGACGCACCCACGGAATCCCCACATCCTCACCCACCTCCACCATTCCTCCATCGAAATCTAATCCTACCTCACCACATCCTACGAAACCGACACCGTACAAAGAAACACCCACTAGACATCTTGCAACTCCCCCCTATAATCTGAGGCAGAAGGTAAACAGACAGACGTGACCACAACACAGAAGAATATGACCACTTGGCAACAACAAAATTAAAGCAGTAACCCTCTTCAGTTCTTCCCAAATCTAATCCCACCCTTTCTCCCCTCCTCTCCTTCCGCAAAACTTAACCCATCCTCCCCTTAATCCTTCATCCCTCCCCATCTTTCCCCGTCGCCCAGGAACCCCCTCAATAAAACAACCCGTCTACCTAAACAAAATAACCCTTCCTCCAAACACCCCGACTCCCAATCCCCGCCTCTGTGCGGGGGAGCGGAGTCTATCAATCATGATTTGCAGCTACCTCCCACTCCCAACAAGCACCCCGATCGAAGAGCCCCTCCCAAGGGCAAGGCGATCTTTCACCACCCACCCAGCTCGTTCGTTCGTTCGTTCGTTGAAAAATGATTTTAAAAAATATTTTCTCAGCAAAACATTTTCAAAGTTAATAGCTTTGCACTTTCCCTAATGCTATCAGCGTAACAGAAGTGTTAAACTATTTATACTTTGTACACTTATTTTTAAAAGTTTAATAAAAGTGTTTTATTAATAATTATTCTATGTAATTATGATTGTCCCATAATCCTAGCTCTTGTCATTTATGATTAAGAATTCTCTAGGTACCTATTTCTACAAATTCAATGTATTTTGGGTTTAAGTAAAGAAAGCAAAAAACGTCTCGTCAAATAAGTTGGCAGAAGACCTTATAAAGCAATTAATTACGCATTTAGTTTAGTAAATGCAGTGGCGGCTCTGGGAATAGACAACTGGGAGGGCACGCAAAGTTGCAGAATCCAATAAAGTTAGGCATTCGAAAAATTGTAATATTTGTATTAAGTCACATAAGTCAATCGAATAATCTCCGAGGAAGTCAGTCTAAACACAGGATCTATAAATTAAATTTAGTTTTCTGTTTTTAGATTCTGCAAATTTATCTATTACTAATTCATTAAAATTAACCGAGTCTCGTAACAAAACTCTTTCTATCGATTACATACAAAGTGCATTCAATCTCTCTTCTGTCGTGGTATTTCTTAAAAACGACTTCACTCTCTTTAAAGTGGAGAAAGCTCTCTCTCTGATTCAACAGTTGTCATGAACATATTACTTTTAATAATTTAGCTGATTCTGAAAACACATCCAGTAAGTTATTATTCACTAACACTTCCAAAAGTGGTAAAATTCCTTCAGCACAGCCCAAATCATTCCTTTTATACAGCACATTCAGCTCAGATTTAAGTTCGCTAGCTTCCACAAACGGATAGTACTGTAAAATGCGATCAACCCTTTCTTGGGGGAAATTTTCCTGATATTGTTGGAACATTTTACAATCAAAGAAAGAAGATAAGGATAAATGCCTCGTAAAATTAAGACGATCATTTACCCCTGTGATAATTACATCACATACTTCAAGAGCTGCCATTCTACAGCCCTCAACCTTCCTTCTTTTACCTTCACAGTTGTTTTCTACATATATATTTCCATGACACACGGGATTGTCTCATCTTTTGAATATTATTTTTGAATTCATTTACATAATCATTAATTTGCAAAGAATCGACACCCCTCTTTTGGATCTGGTTACATAAAATTTCAACATGAGGCATTACTTTGCTAAAAAACTCAAGCCAAAATAAGAATAGGTCATCATTCAACGAATTTAGTAATCCTACAGCCTTTCTAATCGTATTACTGTCAGATTCTCCATCAATTATCTCTTCAAAACATTGAATCAGATCATCTTTGTGAGCATAAACAACAAGAACTGACCTGCTTTGAAAAGACCAACGAGTATTTGGTCCATGGGGCAGGCGTCTTTTCACCACATTGTTTAACACAGTCATTCGTTTGGATGAACGTGAAAAGAAAGCAGCAAATCCTTCAAGACTAGAAAAAATTTCTGGCCATTTTGTTTCGGGAAGCACGTATTGCAACTATTAAATTGAACTGGTGAGCGTAGCAGTGAACGAAGTGTGCAAAACGATAAGTTTTTTGCAAAATAGTTTGCACACCATTAACCTTTCCTGACATCACGGATGCTCCATCATAACTCTGGCCAATTAATTTGTCAGAATTTTCATGCAATTTCAAAAGCTGAAGCTGCTCTAAAATACACTGACTGATACTCTCAGATGTGTGAGCCTTTACAAGCAAGTCTGCTTGTAACTTCCTAGTCATTGCTACTGTGCCTTAAGTTTCTGTATTGATATTGCTAACCTCATATCTGATAAGAATATTGTAAAAATTGAACCAGTAATTCGTATAACTGTGTGAGAAAATTAAAATTTATTCTGATTGTGGATGGATTGTTCATGTGATATTCAATTAATTATTACTTCAATAATATTCAATATCAATTGTTGGATTGTTGTGTGATGGATATTTGTATTGTAAAGAGAAGTAATTCAGTTTTATATTTGTATTGTAAAGAGAAGTAATTAGTTTTATATTTGTATTGTAAAGAGAAGTAATTCAGTTTTACATTGATGGCTTCTGGTAATCAACATTTTAAACTTAGATGTCACCATTAATATTCGAAAATTCTTGTATATGACAGTGCCAAAATTTTGCTTTAGTTAAATTCTTCATTGTAATTAAATGACTTAATGTGTAAAGCAAATATATTATTGCAAATACTTTTAATCAATGCACACAATTCTATTTCTGTAATTAAATATTATCTAATTCCTTTCATTGGGTTGTTTTGCTGTTGACCTATTTACACTTGTTTTTAAGAGGTAAATAAATGTTTTACTAATAATTGTCATGTATTTGTTTGTCCCACATTCCTAGCTCATTTATGACCAATAGCCCTCTAGTTACCTATTCCTACAAATTCAATGCATTTTGGGTTTAAGAAAAAAAGGCTCGAATAAGGAGGTAGACCTTATAAAGCAGTTAAGTACGCATTTAGAGTTAAATAAATTGAGTTAATTTGTTATATGGCTGCCAGGAAGGCCGCGAAAAGTAATTTAATTTTGAACTCCCGCTTACGAGTTGACAGCACTCGTAATGGCACACACACAAGTGGAAGGGAGACGTCTTGGATTGGTGGAACTTAGGTTAAGGGTGGGGGTAAGAGTGGGGAGACGCCTTTCTAGTCGACGGTGCTGCGCCCGGTGAATGTATGCATCATTTGCTCGGCCATCTCCTTAAGATGGGAGTGATCGTTCTATGTATGAGTGCTCTGTGCAGCGTATCGTTTTACGTGTGGTAGGGAGACCCATTCAAAATTTCACGGCTCATTCATTGTACTTCAAGTAAGAGTGTATATTGCTTAATGTTTATTAAATTAGAGTATTATTAGAGTTAATTTCTTTTAGTTTAGTTTGTGTTTGCATTAGCATTTATTAGATGTTTGGGTTGAGGTTTAGGGTGGCACGATTCCTTCGGTTCCTTTTATGATTCATTATTTCTCGCGATATCTATGTTTATAGTTGCGCGGTTCACTATAACAACTGAATTATTTATGTTCAATGTTAAATGAAAAGAAGTTACCTGATAATTTGTTGGCGTGGAATTGTGTTTATTTTCACATTTCAAGTCTTCTTCAAATAGGTTTGTGTGTGTACTGAGATGGAAGGTATGACTTTTCTTAAAAGTGAGTGTTCACTTTAAAATAAATTCTCTTAAAAGTGAGAGAGGTATATAATGCAGCGTGAGCGCCGTAGCGACAGCGGAGGCGCGAACCAAGTCTCGAGAGCAAGGGCCGGAAGGAGCTCGCGAACTTGGCACGTTGGATCCGTCGGGTAGCGATGTGCAGTACACAGAACACTAAAGGATAGAAGTGTACCCTCAATGTTAAATGACGGAAACGAAAGTCGCTTGCAGCGCTCCAAGTGGCCTGGCAAAGAACTTCATAAACCGCCCGCCTTCCGAAGCTATCCTAGCACAGCGTATGAAATTAATTTAACTCATACTCATCGTGAAAATTACTTAATATTAAGACGCTATATTCTACTCTAATTGTACTAAAATTTAATAGATTATCAATTTTCGTATTGTACTTGAGTATGATCATAACTGAGGGAAGTCATCTAATAATATGGTAATGGAAGAAACAAAAGAATAAAAAGGAATAAACAAAGAAATACATAAACAAATCAATCATTGCCTTTATTTTACAATTTATATTAAGCAATATTCAAGGCAGGCTACAACATTTTAAATTTTTTCACTGTCTTTTCATGACCCTTTGTAGTTTCTCTTTTATTTTGTATTTTCTGTTTTTCATCTATTATATATTTGTATATTAAAAAACGTACACTTTTTTTAAAATAAGTTCTTCAGATAAGTGTACTTTACAGAACAAGATATCATCAGGCGATTTGAAGTTAGAGCAAAACTTTTTCTCCAAATTATTTAAATGACCATTTTTTTCTAAAAAGGTATACAAATGTTCATGAACATCCTTTAAAAACATCATTACATTATCACTAGCATAAACCAAATGTGATTTCATGAGGTCATTTTCTTTAAAACTGGTAAATAAATGATCTTCTGCAATATTACATGATAATACATTTGTTTTGCACTCCTCACAATCACTGTCATCTCTTACTCCTAATTTTCTCAAAACATAACCAGCTACATAGGCCAAAGCTTGTTTGTCATGAAAAACATCATCAAAACTATTATCTGATAAGCAAGAGTACACATTAATAGAATCATCATCATCATCATCATCCTCTACATTTTCTGTTTCCAATATACTAGTACACTGTAAAAATTGTTTCAAATTATTTATGGGAGTGCAGTTATCATTTTCACAATTACCTAACGAACAAGACCAGCAATTCGAAGTGAAGAAAACTCGTAACTGTTGCGAGTGCGACCGCTAAAACACAATAACTTGTACGAAAAGACACAAGCCACGCATAAAACGCGAAACACACAAGCCACACAGATGAACGCACAGAACATTAAAGAACAGCATGAACGTAACCAACGGCAATAAGTTTCACTCGTCCGCCATGTGGAAATCGCGTGCATGCTGGATATGACGTACAAAAACAAGTGAAAACCACTAACCAATCATTGCTTGATATTCCTTCAACTAGCGCTCCAAGTGGCCTGGCAGTGTGTTGCCGGTTTCCCAATCTCATCTTCACCCCTATGGTGCAGTAACACGTCGCGGACCACTTGGTGAAAAAAATGCGTTGGTTAAAGAATTGTGTAGGTTATAAAATTAAGTTTGTAGCGTGAAAATACGAATATTCAGTTCACCTAATGAGAGTACGTTGCTACGGAGATCTTGCAAAGTTGAAAATTGCTGGACTGAACCAATCAACGGTGGAACGGACAGAACCGCGACGGTCGGCAGTATGATCAGCTCGTAATAGTTCCCAAAAGCACCACAATAGCGCTAGAGTCACGAATCGCCGTTGTATTTCTAGCCTTAGACGGTGGCGCGCCTGGCGGAAGAGGGCGTCGTTGTCTCATCCTTTCTTCCTTTGCTCTGTGCAGTGGGCGGACACGGCCGTGTTGACGGACCGTCGTGTAACGAACTTCTTCCAAGTAGTTGCAGTGACTTTCGTAAATGTCGCGGTAGTCGCATACGGAAAGCGTATTACTCTTTGCCATTCAGTTAGACGTTCCATGCATATGCTTCGTAGGAAATTAATAATTATTATTTATATTTGCTTTTGGGAAGGGCAAGGATAACTTGTAAATTAAAAGACATTTTTAAAAAGGGAAAAAAAAAATTTTTTTTCTTTTCCACTACAAAATTAAATATGGAAGTTATAGTTTAAATCATACAGTTTAAAATGCTTCTAAAAAAAATTAATAAACTTACAACTACACTCTGAAAATTAAAAACTTGAATATATAATATAAAATAAATATCACAAAACCAACCAACATTCTATTATTTACATTACAAAATTAACAAAATTAGTTCAAAACCTAAAAAAATCATAGCATTGACATCATAAAATCTTAAAAAACAATTAAACACGACTGAACTCAAAATTGCAGAGAAATAAGTCACAACAAAATGTTTTATAAAGAATGCACACAATATAAACAATCACAACAATAAAAGAAGACTAAAATTAATATCAATAATTAACCACACTCATTCAAAATGCTATTGAACCTAATTTGTAACATTTTGAAAGTTGTCATTGCATTATGACATTAAAGAAGAAATAAGTCTGTCAACTTTTCTGAATATTTTGCAGGCCCCATATATCTGCATAAATTTATCAAAGAACACAAAAGTTGCAAGAAACAATCAGGAAAATAAATATTATATAGACCAATAGTGTCAAGCTTTTCAACATGTTTTAACTCTAAATATAACATTGTCTTGATGACACTACTGTCATTATCTGGATAAGAAGTTCTTGCATTGTTTGATATAAGAATCAAGAGGGGCCTGAGATTAGGACACATACCACATAATTTCCAGCAAGCAAGCAGAAAAAAGTAAATGAAAACTAAAATACATGTTTTAGAAAATAAGAAAACCAATATACAAATACAAACAATGGTGTGAGATCTTTCTGCAATCGAACTGAATACTCATTAACAAAGATGTTATAACAGGTAATGTGAGCAAAGAAAACATGGAACTACAAAGATTATTTAAATAGGTATATCTTAATAATGTTGGAATAAGATAATTAAATCTTTGCTACAAGAACTCATGTTTAAAACTGAAGAGTTTCCTACTTTCATTACCACTTTTCACAAATGTGTAATTCATTTTGGTCCTCATAACTTACATGTCACAAAGCAATAAGTTCCCATTTTCTTTTATAACGTTATTTTTAAATTTTACTTATGTTAATTTATTGGAAATTCAGTGTATCCTCTCTATTTAGCTGATTTAGAAATTATAATCCTTGTTTTCGAATTAATTTTTTAACACTAAAAAAATGTATTTACTTATTTTCAAGTTTTAATTTTCCTAATTGCAATAAATAAATTCTTTGTTTAAGTATTGGAAAAACTTGCTTACTTGATTTGATAGAGCAAAAATATTTATTATCTCAAATTCCTGTAACTCAATGAATTAATTAATTCTCAATTCCACTTAAGTATTTTAATCTATTTTCTAGAAACTTATCATACACAAAAATCATACATACAAAAATTATTAAAAATATTTTGAATGTTAGTTCTTCAATTTTGTTCAACATTTTTCATCTTTTTCACATTTTTGATAATGTGAAGAAGAAAAAATACCAAATTAATACCATCAAATAGATCCTGAATAATTACATTCAAATTCTGTTCAATTCTTTACCTTTTTTTGCGATTTTTATATGACTTTCACAATCCTAATATCATTTACGTTCTGAAAAGTATTAGTACTATAAGTTATCTTCAAATTTGTTAATAAAGGTTCTTTTGTTTTATTTGGATCCACCCGTAGTAAATCTTGAAGAAAATTACTTAAAAATCGTTAATGCTGCAGTTTGGTATCTCTCCTGGTCTATTCTATCCCGCTGTTATTCGCTTCATTTTTGAACCACTAAAACAAATCTTATAAAGTCATTTTGCGCCATGTGCCATGCTAGTCAGTAAGAAGCCCGAATGGTAGGGATTTGTGCAGATACACCTGTATTAACTAGTAATGAAATTTCATTTTGCCACATCACAGAATTTTCTCTGGGATTTCATCTATCATTAACAACAACAAGAATAATGGTATTAAATAATAATAATAATAATAATAATAATAATAAAAATAATAATAATAATAATAATAAAAATAATAATAATAAAAATAAAAATAAAAATAAAAATAAAAATAAAAATAATAATAATAATAATAATAATAAAAATAATAAAAATAATAAAAATAATAAAAATAATAATAAATAATAATAAATAATAATAATAATAATAATAATAATAATAATAATAATAATAATAATAATAATAATAATAATAATAATAATAATAATAATAATAATAATAATAATAATAACGCATTCAACTCCGCCAGATGGAAAGACATAATACAAGCGCTGGTAGCCAAGAAGGTCCCTGAGTACCTCGTGAAGATCCTGGAGGACTACCTCAGCGAGAGGAAAATTATTTACACAAATGGATATAGGATAGAGGAAGAAATGACTTGTGGTGTCCCTCAAGGATCTCGGCTGGGCCCCTTTCTGTGGAATGTGCTATACGACGATCTTCTGAACATCGAGCTTCCGAAGTACTCTCAACTTATTGGTTATGCTGACGATACACTCATAGTGTGCCATAGTGACAACGTGGAGCTACTGGCGATGAAAACCAATGAAACTCTTCGCAGGGTAAAAAGATGGCTGGATATAAGAAATCTCCAGATGGCGGTAGCAAAAACAGAAGCCGTACTGGTTACCAATCGGAGAGCATTTCGACCCCCGGTGATCCGTCTGGGAGACGAGATTATTAGATGGAATCGGCAAATAACGTATCTCGGAGTCGAAATTGACTCGAGATTAAGCTTTGGACCCCATATCATAAAAATGGCTGACAAAGCAGCAAAGACTGGTGCGAACCTCTCCAGACTTATGCTGAATACAAGAGGACCCAGTGAAAGTAAACGAAGATTGATATCTAGCGCAGTTCACTCGAGAATGTTGTATGCTGCCCCAGTGTGGGCTGATGCTCTAAACAAAGAGTCCATAAGACGGAAATTTTCCCAGGTTCAGAGAAGGATGGCACTGAGGATAATTTCGGGATATCGTACTGTATCGGACAATGCAGCCTTAGTTCTGGCCAGTACACCCCCTATCGACCTTTTGGCTCAAGAAAGGAAAGCAATGTACCTAAGGCTGAAAGCGGCTAAACAACAAATGCGCCTACTGACAACAAAACAGGTCAACGAAATCAAAGCGGAGCTGCGAAGCGATCTTGTGTACAGATGGCAATGCCGATGGGACTTGGAGGAAAAAGGCAGATGGACTTATAGTCTTATCCCCAACATCAAAGAATGGATAAGTAGAAAACACGGTGCAGTGGATTACTATTTGACGCAAGCCCTTACGGGACATGGATGCTTCAAAAAGTACCTCTATAGATTCAAAATTGCTGAAAGCCCGACATGTTCTGAATGCCACAAAGAAGATGATGATGCTTTGCACTCTATATATAATTGCAAAGCCTGGGAGGAAGTCAGATCTGTATGCTATGAAAAACTGCGAGTGGAAATGACACCTGCAAATACAATCGAAACTATGCTGCAATCTCCAGAAAACTGGAACACAATTGGAGATTTCATAAAGCACATCCTCAAACAGAAGGCCATGATTGACAGCGGATAGAGCACTTGCTCACACCCACACCCACGTGCGACGTAATGTCTCGCCAGACGGTTCCACACGTGGTCCTATACGGGCAAAGGCGAGCGGAGGGGGTTTTAGTCGGTAGACCAAGTCTGGGAGTCCGACAGTACCGGCTGCGGCGGTCTCCATAAAGGATTTCCCCCGCCTCAAAAAAAAAAAAAAAAATAAAATAAAATAAAATAAAATAAAAATAATAATAATAATAATAATAATAATAATAATAATAATAATAATAATAAGAACAACAACAACAACAACAACAACAACAGATGTCTCCACTTTTGTGACCTGAGAGATTTCACTTCAAAATATGAATGTAACACATAAACTAAAAACTTGCTGAAATTATTTTCCTGGATTTGTCATTCTTGCAGCATCTCTGATACAACTATTTACTTTAAAACAAAATTTCTTAATTCCAAAATCAATGATAAAATTTAAAATTGCTTCATATAATTCATCTTTATGTATGCTGCAAGAAAGATCTTGAAGAGGAATAGCCTTGGCATAAGCCTTCAACTCCTCAGACAAGTGTGACTTGTACCCTTACTTCTGTAATTGCTGAAGTGTTGAAAGAAAAATTTTAAACATATCCAAAGCCAAAGTGGAATTTAAAGTGGTACACTTGCCACACGTTGTGTTGTTCAAGGAAGGTTCTGAATGGGTACAAAGGTAAATACTTTTGAAACATTGGAAACAAGAAGAGGGGAAATGGTAATTTGAACGTTTTCGAAGGAAAGAAATCAGTAAATTTTGGGCAGAACCAAATAACCCTCCTGTGGTTTCATTACAGAGTTTATTCACCCAATCAGTGCAAGCTTCAACCTCCTCGCTCACTGAACAAAGTGAAGCTAAAGACGTTGAAGAATGTCCCTCCCTCAATAAAGTTTCCAATGAATGAACAGGCTCACTACTGGCAGATTTGGAGTTCAGCAAATCTGTGAGTAGGGCAATATTGTTGTGTAAAACATTACCTTTCTTAATTGGTATATTCATTGCAAAAGAATTTAGCATTAAAATTTTGAAAATATCCACAAAGAGTCTTGAAGTGGGGTGTGTGTTACAGCCTCCCTGCTGCCTAACAGTACCAAAAAAATTTTCTAAAGGATCTTGATTCAGATTTCTAGTTTTAATACTTTTCACTCCCAGTTCCCACACCTTCTTCCAAAGGGACTGGATAGCGATAGTATTTCTTTGCCAAAATTTAAAACATTGACTTTGAGGCTTTTTGCTAGAAGGCCGTACTACAAATTTCCAATCTTCAAGACTTCTACGCAATGTACTCCAAATAAAATTGTGTTTAGAATTTTGAGTGACAGGAGTTCTCAATTCCTTGTCATTTACTGAAGAAGCATTAAAAGTATCAAAAAGTTTATCAACTATAAAAATGAATTCTGCCAGATCTTCAGCTAATTTATTTCCAGTTTTTTGGGCATAGTAGCTCAATTCACGGGAAACTTTATGACTAAACAATTGCGCAGCTAATTTTACTCTCATCTTTTCTTTAGAATTTGGATGAAGATGACGATCACTAATTTTTAATGGATACACCTCAGACATTTTCTGCTTTTTCTCATATTCTAAGAACTCTTTCAAAACATCAAATTTGGCAATTTTGATTTGATTATCATCCCACCCTTTGAATTGAATGTCAAATTCACAGAAGTTATTTCTCAAAATCTTGAGAAGATGAGGTGGATCTGCAAAAACAAAAATATTTTCATTCCCAATTTTGATAACTGGATCGTCTCTTTCAGGCATGGTTTTTGTGGCCAGTTCTTTAAGAGCCGAAACATTAGCTGACGCCAGATCAGAAACAATGGCCACTATTTTACACCCAATGCCCTGTAATTCAACCACAGTTTCTTTGATTGCATTTTCTAGATTTCCTTTGCTAATGGCCTGACCCAAATAGAAAGCAACAGGTTGCTTCCATTCAGATATCAGACCACGCACCATGAAAACTAGAGAATGGTTAGCAAAAGAGGGATGGTGACTCCCTCCCAAATCTTGGTAACCCAAAATATGATCCTGAATAGGATCATAATCAAGATGTTTGGTCAAACTCATTTCATCTAATACAAGGACACATAATTTATCAATTTCCGACATGGTAGAGAGTTGCTTATCCATGCTATTAAGCACAGTCTTGGAAATGCCCGTGGTTAAAGGAACACTCTGACGAATGCGGGTCAGAGTTTTGGATGATGGTAAGGTAAACACATGTCTGAGCAGCCGGTAGGCTTTAGCACTACTTCCCTGAATAGCCAGACACAGAGCCTTAATACGGTCTGAATACTGCCTACAATTAATGGGAATGGTGGAATTTAGTTGATGAGAGTGAAAAATTTCATTAGGCAAGTCAACAACATGGCTGTCCTCATGAGACACATTTCGTGTCTGCAAAGAGGACATATCCAAGCGTTTCCTTGTCTGCCTCAAATATTTATCTTTAAAATATTTTGCTACCTGAAATTTTTTGTAACTGCGAGGGGAAATAATTTGACCTTTACGATATCCCATTAATCTTTTCAAATTGTATTTTCTAGAGCCAAACTTAAATTTGGAAAGAGCCCCTCGCAGTGGTGTGTCTGGTGTACCCAAAGAAGATTGTACCTCGCTACTGTTGGTGCCATGACTTTCCTCTTCAAATGTGTCCATTTGTAAATGACCTGCATCTTCCACCATTAGGTCACCTGGAAAAATTATAGCATCAATTGTATAGTAAAAGCCATTACAAAAATTAATTTGATATATGAAATAAATTTGAAATGTTTAATAGGAATGGAATGTTGTATGAAAAGAAATTAAAAATAATTAAATAATAATTTACCTGAATGAGTACTGTCATATCGAGTTGAGAAGATTTCCCCGAAGGCACCTGGACCACTTGGTGGATCTGCAAGTAAGAAATAATGACACTTGTAAGTTTGATCCATTGATTTTGAATTATAAGTTTTGTTCAGCAGATATATTAGCATGGCAAGAAAGGTAATAATAATAATAATAATAATAATAATAATAATAATAATAATAATAATAATAATTTATTTAGGTTCTTTGATAGTACAAGGTACCATTTTAGACCATGTCATGAAATTAAATTTAACAAACTACTGACTAATACAAATTCAAATTTTAACAATTTTAACATAACAAGGACATTTTGTTGTATAATAGGAAGATTACCATATTACAGAATAATGAGTTAATCCATTAAGGTTAGTTTTTTCTAATAATGCATACATTATTACATTGCTTATAAGAATACTTTCATTAACACATACAATATTAATATACAATTTGTTACATACAATTATTATTATATAATACAAAGTTTGATATATACAATTATTCTTACAATCACACATCTAGATTAAGCATACATTTTATAATTTCTCTTAATTCTATACAATTCAGAATATTCTATTTTGTCAGATAATGGTTTTGTGTTGTTTTCTTTTTATAACTCATCTAAAGAATATAATGCTTTGTTTATTAAGTATTTCTTTAGTTCCCTTTTGAATTTGAGATTGTTTAATTTTTTTATTTCATTTGGCAATTTGTTGAAAAATTTCACTCCTGAAAGATAAGGATTTCTGTCAGTTTTCTTAAGCCTTGTACTCACAATGTGTTTATTGTTCTTATTTCTGGTATTATAGTTATGTATATCTTTATTTTCTAGTGTGTTTCCATTGAATTTCATTAAAAGTATGGTATTATATATATATAGCCCATGTACAGTAAGGAAGTTCCCTTCTTTGAATTTATCTCTGCAGGTTTCTGTTCTTTTCATTTTGTATATGGTTCTAATTGCTTGTTTCTGTAAAGTGAGTATTCTTGATATGTACGTTTTGTATGTACCACCCCACATCTTTATTCCATACAGAATATGAGGATATATTATTCCATAATAAATTGTTTTTAGTTCTTTTTCTCCTAGTATTTTACTCAATTTTCGTAGGACAAAAATTCCTGAGCTTAGTTTATTACATACTCTGTCAATGTGACCCTCCCAGGATAAGGTAGTGTCCATCTCTACACCTAGGAATTTAATTATTTGTACATTGGGTATAGGTTTATTATTTATATTTATTGTAACGGATTCCCTGTCTCGAGGATTGTGTGTGAACATCACTACATTTGTTTTGTTAACATTAACATTAAGGCCAATTTCATTGAATGACTGAACAGCTTCTAATAGACAGTTTTTAGTTAATTTATTTAATTCATCTTGTGATTTGTGCCAACATAGAAGTGTTGTATCATCTGCATACATTGTAAGTTTTGTGTTGTTTCTTAGTTGTAAATTATTGACATATACTATGTACAAGAATGGGCCTAGCACTGATCCTTGTGGAATGCCACCATGTGTTGTGATTGTATTTGATCTGCATCTGTTTATGGAATTATTTTCTAGATAGAGTATTTCTGTAGATTGTTTGCGGTTAGTGAGAAACGATTTCAGAAGGTTATGAGCTATTCCCCGTATGCCATATTTCTCTAGTTTGTCTAAGAGTATGGTGTGATTTACTTTATCGAATGCTTTGGACATATCCATAAATATTCCACTAACCTTTAATCCATCTTCAAGCTTGGTTAGTATAGTATTGTATAAATCTGTGATTGCAGTTATGGTTGAGTGTCCTTTTCTAAAACCATGTTGATAGTCTGACAGTAGTGAATTTTCTTCAAAGTATCTAATCAACCTGTTTAAAATTACCTTTTCTATTATTTTGCTAAATGTTGATACAAGGGATATTGGCCTATAATTTGATGCCATATTTGCCTCACCATTTTTGTAGAGAGGTTTAATAATTGAAAATTTAAGGATGTCTGGAAATATTCCATTTTCAAGTACAGAGTTAATTAGATGTTCCAATGGAAGTATTACTGAATTCACACACTTTTTTAGTGCTACAATTGATACCTCATCCCAACCTGCTGATTTTTTGTTGGGGAATTTCATTATGATATTTTCTATTTCTTTAGTTGTTGCTGGATACAAGAAGATTGAGTTTGTGTGTGCACTATGTGTTGTTGTGTTTTCTTCTCTTCTTATTCTATTGTTTGAATTTGGTTGTGTTATTGATGAAAAGTAACAATTAAAGATTTCATTTACTTTATATGGATCTGTTTCTATAACGCCTTCATTACTCTTTAGTTGAATATTTTTTATTTCATCTCTGGATTTGTGTTCGTTAACAATTTTCCACACTGCTTTATTTATGTTATCAGAATTTTCTAATCTTTTACATACTGCCTCTTTCTTATCTTTTAGCAACAGTTGATGGTATTTTTCTCTTAATTCTTTATATTTGATGTGATATATTTGCAATTTTGTTTCTCTATAAAATTTATGCCAAGTCATCATTTCCCTCTTAACAGTTTGAGTTTGTTGGGATAATATAACTTTGTCATTTCTGCAATTTGTATACTTATATTTCATTGGGCACGTTGAGTTGAAGATCATTAGAAATACATCCACGAATGAGTTCCATTTATCATCGCAATTCTGTATATTTCTTAGGAAAGTCCAATCTTGTGCTTCTAAAAGTTGACCTAGTTTTTGTATATTTGTATCTGTCATTGATCTTGTAATTTGTTTTGTGGTGTTGCTCTGTTGTAGGTGTTTTGCTTGAAGTCCAATGAATATGGCATAATGATCTGAGATGTGCATATTCAATACACCTGCTGTGCTCTCCTTCTCATCTAAGTTTGTGATTATGTTGTCTATTAAAGTGGAAGAATGAGATGTTTCCCTCGTTGGTGTTTTTACTGCAAATCGTAGTCCAAATGAAGTTACTAAATCTTTAAAAGTACGAGTAGCAAAACCATTATCTGCAATGTTTATATTGAAATCTCCCAATATAATTATTGTTGGTGATGTGTATTTAAATAAATGTACCAGCAGCTTTTCAAAATTTATAAAGAAATTCATGAAGTTTTGGTTTGGAGGTCGGTATACTCCAACCACAATGATTTTTTTTTTTTTGCAATACTGTTTGCAATACTGTTTGTTTGCAATACTGTTGTAATAAGAAAGAAATGATACTTGTTTCTGAATTCTATTCACTAAAGTATTGTTGCCATTTTTGAAGTAAACTTATTTATGATAAAAATTCTCAATTGTTGCAATTCTGTGTACTCATTTTTTTTTAAAAAAATAGATGGTTGCAGTGGTATCTTACAGCACAGAGCATAAATTGCAAATTTTCTCCCTCTCTCCTTAAAATAATTTTATTTCATGACTTAAAAACTTACTTTTGGAAGGAACAGTCCCAGCCACTAAGCGGACAAGGAACTGTTCTTCGTGTCTTCGGTTGTAGTCACTCTCTTGAAAATGATGAGAGCACAAGGTGACCCTTTTCCAATTATCATTTGGCCATTCTGATATTGGTGGAAGATGCAGAAATGACAGCCAATTATTAGTAACTGTGCTGCTTGAAAATTTTTGGGGTATGCGGTGGAATTGAAGTCCCCTTCCAGATATGGATTGGGGACCATGACCACACACATAACACAAATTTCTGCAAAAGAAAATTTATATTAATGTTTTGTAATGAATTTACAATACATGGCATTACTATGACATGAAACAAAATCCTTCAATTTTTTGCATCAATAAATTCAACCTAAATATTTATTCACATATTTCATGATATCAACTCCATTCATACATACTATAGGTTTTAATTTTGAAATGTATTATAACATTATTGGAATGTAGTGGATATCAAGCTATTTGAAATGTATTATTATATGAAATGGGTGTCGTATTACACACTACGTTATTACACATTACAATCAATTTAGTTTATTAATATTTATATATATAACTGCCACATATTACACACTACGAATTATAGTTGCTATAAAACATTTACGATAAAATGTGCATTCCTTACATTTTTAAAAATATAATGGGACAAAGACATCATGAATCCATAACGGTAAATTATGTTACTTTCGTCTTTTCAGTAATAACAATTTTTGTCACACTAATATTTGAAAACATACTTACTGACTAGGAGCCTTTGACATTTTTTGGCTTCTGTACGAAACGGAACAGAAAACAACACCTTTTTCTCTGGGTTTGCCCTCTTACGGCACTCTTTCTTTCCAAAATGTCTTCGGGGCCCGTCTCAAACTCAAAGGATACGATGGAAGGGATACAAGTATTGGCAGCGATTGGCTGAATTTTCGAAACATCGTTAATCATTCCTAAGTTTTCGCTCCTTCTCGAATGTTGGCGGGTAGTTCCAGAGTGACGTCAGATATCACATGACGTCAGATATCACAGCGCTGGTGCAGCCATCTAGAGTACGTCACTGCAACTACTTGGACCTCTCGTAGCGCGACAAAACCTCCCATTTACGTGACGTCCCACTGGCTCTGTGGTTGTGGCTGATACCGAATTTCAGAGTAAAAATTGGAATTCGACAAAATATTCTCAAACTGTGTAGAACTAGTGCTCAATAAATTTCCGTCATAACATGAACCAAATGGAAATATTGTCGGAAAGTGTGATTAAAATAGAAAACGTAAGTTTTATTTCTTAATCAATTATCATTTTTAAAGGTAAATTATTAAGGAGGAAAAGTATACTTCTGTTTTGAGGTTTTCAACATTCAAATCGTTCTAATAATAGCCAAGAAAGAGCATTAGCAATATATACATTTTTGTAAAGAGTTTTATTAGCTCTCACGAACGACATGTAATTGTATGTAATTATTGTAATGTTTATAGTTATGCAATATGCAGACCTACTAACATATTACATTGTTAAAGTAAAGATTATGAGATTCAAGGGTAGATGTGGCATGCAGTGAAGGTTTACTAAAAATGTCTGCCTCTCTTTCAGGTAAAACAGGAACCTGATGATTATTCTGAAGAGGAAACTTACAATTTCACAGTGAGTTGATTGTTAATTTTCCTGGTATTTGCTGTATATGAGAAGTTGAGACTGAAGTTATTTTTTCTTTCTTTTTAACCCAAAAAGTGTGCAGACACAATTTTAAGTTAAAAGTAAACTCTTTTCTGCTGCATAACTGTTTCTGTGCAATTAATGATGATACTGATCATCAAAAAGAAAAATAATATTCATTTTAACAAAACAAAGATATATATAATGCTTTAGTTTACATTTGTATTGAATAATTTTAAAATGGACTTAATTTGGTTGTAACAAGGAATGTATACTTCAATGACCAGGTCGAAATGTTGGGAAGGGATTATGGAGCTGAAGAAAACGTGCACTAATGATTTTCTCCCCCGTATATCACATTCAGTTTTTACTGGATTTTGACTATATAAATCAAGTGATATGGGGATTTTGAAAAATGAATAAATCATAGTATTCTTGTATTTAATAAGATGTAATACTTCTTGTTTCTACCAAGTTTTTGTACTAAAAACAGATGGCCTAGATAAACAGTATTTGCTGTAATTATGAGGGAGTAAATTGATTTTCTTAGAGTACTTCTCAAATTGTTTTGATCCTCTCATCTAAGAGGTAATGCTTGAAGTGTTGAATTGAATTGGATTGAAATATCAAATTCTTTACATCATTGAGGGAAAGAACATCTTTGAGCAGGTTTTGTGAGGATATTGCATTGTGAACTCTTCTTGATTGAGTTTAATTTGAAAGGTCATTGTAATTTCTTTTGCTTTCAATAAGCAATCTTATTTTGAAATGTCCACAACTGCATTTCCTGTGGCAAGCGTAATGTCTTATGGTGGTTACATTATGGATCACATTGTATTATCAAGAGTTTCTAAATTTTGAACTTAACTGAATGCGATATGTACATACTATAATGGTTGGATAATGCAATATCATAATTGGTGCTGCAAAGTGATAGTTGTCTGTGTAAATATTGTTTAATTCAATAGAGATTTTTGCTCATAGACTTACACAATTTTAAATTGGCATTTACAGGTTTTATGGATTAAGAAATTAATAAACCTCATTGAATTACAAGATAATATAATTGAAGGAAAAACTATGAAAACTTCTTAATTTTTACTTCATGATAAGTATAATAAAATTGCTACTGTTAATAATACGAAGTTTGTGAATTGTGCTACTTTACATTATGCATTAATGTAAACTGAAGTTCCATTACAATGCTGTGTTTATTTAATTATAATCAGTTGGACCCTTGAGTGACCCTTTGTAGTGACAAGAAGGTCCTGAACTGTGTGGACTGTGAAAGAAACTTGTTTTGTGGAGAGTTGCGATTGAATTGCACAATCAACCTGCCCTTCCAATTTTAGTATGAAAGATTGCTTCTGTCATTTTCCATAAATTTGAAATAGATTTCAGGTTTCTGCATTATTCTGATCACTCATGTTGTCAACAAATTACATATACCAGCATTCCAGTATAATTGGTATAATTCCAGGAAAAATGGTTCCTCTATTTGCTGATGCAACGGCGTAAAGAGTGTAGGATTTGATATAGAAAACACACTTCACTAAACTATGCAAGTAGGTAAGATTCGCCAAAACGTCTCCTCAGCCATTCATTCTCTAAAATACATATGAGAACTACTACCTACACATAATTCAAATCAATTCACTTGTCATGCTTCATTCGATTTCTGTGTTTTTGTTCTCATTGTCTTAGAAGATTACTAGGGGATGGATTTTGATGACCTAAAACATCCATATTTAAGAAATTTAGTTGGTATTTTTGGTCATTCATTTATCCATGTGTACTTTGCCAATCCGTGGTCCTGGAACATTCACTGTCTTGAATCTTTTCCTTACAGACACTTTTGAACACGATGTGAATATTTTCCTAGGTTGTATAATCAGCCAATTAGAATTATGAAAATGAAATATTAAATAGCAATTGATGCTAGTTTCATATTAATTTTACAGGTTTAATATTTCAATTAGCCAATGTTGAATTGTCAAAAATTGTTGAACAATAGTATTTAAATATTATGACCATAATTTCAAAATTAACTAACAAAATCCCCATGACAGTGATCAATAATGCTGGCATACAAAAATAAATAAGTACTTATATGAGAAAGTAAAATGTTGTGAGACTGTAAAACTTGACACGTGTTTATCTAGGTATGTCCACATGCTGAATCCGAATCTGAAGCCAGAATTGCGCAACGTATTACAATTACATGTAGTTTGTGAAACCAGAAATATGAAAATGAATTGAGAAAATTGAGAAAACTTGCGCCTATATATAGGTGTTTCCTTGTAAGAAAAGACCCTAAAAATTCAACATAGCGGAGTTTCAATGCTTCCACCTTCAACCAAATTAAACACTAAAGTGCATTGAGGATTCCGACGCGGTGTGTTTAAATGTACGTAGTGTTCTTCAAAAATGCAGATTTGCTGAGATCATTTTATTAACGTTGTTTTACGACTTATAAATCGCAATGGTATCATAATTTAATTTATGATTTATGCATGAAAATAAAATTTTCAAAATGTTCATAATTTTCTTTAAACTGAAGAATATATGATATAGTACAATCTTCTTTCATAATAAAACTATTTTAAATGCCATTATCAGAGGATTTATGGAATAAAGATAAAATTAAATGCATTGTTTAAAATAATTTGAATTTTCAAGCAATACATAGTGTTATGAAATAAAATTATACTTCACTGAACTAGAAATACCTGTATCATAATGATTTTATACATATAACATCAACCCATAACTATGATAAGAATGTATCGAAGGAATGAACATATTGAACTAAATTGACAAATGTTTGAAATGTAGTGAAAATAGAATGAACCGGATGTATGAATTCATTGAACTTAAAGGTTTCATAAAGGATAAATTTATGCACCACAGGGGGGTACATTTTAACTACAAATTGCGAGGAGTAGTCTTTAAAATTTCTTATACAATGGTTCATAACAATTATATTCATATTTATTATTGAATTGTACCAGACTTTTAGTGTCTAATTGCCAGGGCTTATAAACATACATTTCATTCTTGCATGTATCTTGAGTGACAGGGAGAAAACCAGGGTAAACAAAAAAGTATGTACGAAGGTGGTCCCAGAAGTATCCAACCCAACAAAGAAAAAACAAAAATTTTGGGGGGAAAATGTTTATTTTTCAACATAATCTCCTTTTAGCTCTATACACTTTTCCCAGCGATGTTCAATAAGTTCGATACCCTTTTTATAATAAGAACTGTCTTGCTCCTCAAAATAGCCATTAACTACTGACATCACTTCTTCATTGTTGGAAATTCTTTGACCACTGAGCCATTTTTTCAAGTTTGGGAACAGAAAATAATCAGAGGGGACTTAATCTGGCGAGTAGGGTGCATGAGGTAGCAATTCAAATTTTAATTTATAATTTTGGCCATTGCAATAACGGATTTGTGAGCTGGTGCATAGTCCTGATGAAACAACAACTTTCTTCTTAACCAAGTGTGGCCGTTTTTGCTTGATTTCTTCGCTCAAACGTTGCAATAAGTTTGCATAATACGTCGTTGATAGTTTTTTTTTTTTCTTTTTTTTTCCCCCAAGATAGTCAATGAAAATTATCTCACGCGCATCCCAAAAGACCTACTCCATGACCTTGCCTGCAGATGGAACGGTCTTCGCGTTCTTTGGTGCGTGTTCTCCCTTTTCAGTCCATTGTTTTGATTGTTTTCTCTCTGGGGTGAAGTGGTGGACCCATGTTTCATTCATGGTTATGAATAGGCGCAAAAATTCTGCTTTGTTGCGGTGAAACTTCGCTAAACACCCAATTGAAACATCTTCACGGCACTGTTTTTGCTTGAGTGTGAGCAAACGCGGCACCCATCTTGCACACAGCTTTCTCATGTCTAAATATTCAGATAATATGCGATGTACCGCACTTTTTGAAATGCCTACTATGTCTGCTAGCTCGCGCACTTTCAGTCGAAGATCACCCAGTACCGCTATGTGGATTTTCTTTACCATTTCTGGAGTAGTCACCACATTTGGTCGACCACTGCGATGCTCGTCTTGGCAGCTCGTACGGCCTCGTTTAAACTCTTCTACCCAATATTTTACTGTAGTAAGCGAAGGTGCATATTCACTCAGAGTAGAATCTAGTTCAGTTTTTGTACTGGTTGGGTTGAGGCCTTTCAAATTAAAGTATTGGATCTTATAACAATGACCAATTTTCTCCATTTTTCCAAATTCACTCACAACGTTCACTATTGATTGTTGCCAAAGAAATACTAAACAACGTAGCATCTTCAAACTGATGCTTCACTTTCTAATACAGTGATATTTTTCGAAAAACTACCGTGATCTCTAGGTCAGGCAGGGTACTTCTGGGGTCACCCTCGTATTCTACCTCCATATACATAAAACAAATTAAATAAAACGCTTAATTAATCCTAAGTTGGATTTTGTAAAACCTATCATTAAAAATAAGCACCTGGAAATTTGGGTAACCCTATAAATTAATTGTAATGTTAGCCTGTAAATTTTATTATATTAATAGCATATCCATGCTCCCAATCAGGATGATGATTGAGGGGCAATTTCAGCATGCGTACAGAAACCTATGTCAAAATGATGGAAGTCTAGAATTTCGCAATATTGACATAAATAATTCAAATTTTAGAAAATGAATTTTTTTTTTTTTGACTGCAATTCTGCAAAAAAAAAAATATAATGCAGTATGTGATGATTTGTCCTCCATAAATTCAGTTAAAAGATATATTTTTAAAAGAACAAAAGTATCTAAGAATGTAGTAACATAACAACCAATAATGTTCTTCAGAAGAAAAAAGAAATGGAAGGATATTGGAAAAATGTACATTAATAAATAAAAATTGACATTCTCCTTCTCACAAAACTTTTAACGTACAATACTATTCAAAATCTCCCTTCAAGTACAAATACTACCACATCTCTAACATATAATCTAGATTGTCGTTCTCTGATATATTAAAAGAAAACTCTTCAGCTTCAAATTACACATCTTTAATTTCCAACGTAGTTCAACAAATTATTTCTACAATTATCTCATAAATTCTCACTTTATTTTAAAACATCCTTCCTCCACTTTTTAATGTTTATTAATACAAATACTATTACACTAATAAAATGGTATTCTAATGATCTAAAATGACAAAAAAAGGGGAAAACAAATTATATTTTACCCCTTTTTCATTTCATAATATTGACTAGACATGTATTTCTGAAACACGTCTAATCCTTAGAGAAAAACTGTACCTAAAAGATAATAACATTTATAGAAATGATAGGATTTCAGACCATACTTCTGTGGAGTAACAATAACAACAATAATAATGAATTCTATATCCCAACAAATATTTTTGTCTTCACATGTTAGATTGTATAGCTTTACAAATTAAATTAAGTAACACTATTTACTCTCTATATTCTATTTATAAACCTCCAAACGCACCCTTTCCTACTCAAATTGATAATCTTATTTTTCAATGTTGTAAACCAATTACTCTCTTAGGAGACTTGAACAGCAAAAACATTTTGGGAGGATGCAACTCGTCAAATCCCCAAAGTATTCGTTTACAAAAATGTTTCATTCAAAATAATTTAGTCATATATCCTCCCATCGAACCAACTTATTACTCTAATCACAACAATATAATACCAGATATTTTAAGTATGATAATTACAAAAAATGTAAATCTACAGTGCTTTCAATCTTCACTTTCTGAATTAGATTTTGATAATCTCTTTATTAAGATATGTTTTAATTTTCCATGATTAAAAATTTATTACTTCTTCATAACATTTGTATAAACTGGAATATGTAACATCCATACATAAATTCAAATTTTAACTTCCCTAAAAACAATAAATACACAATAAATAAAAAATACACAACAAAACTGATGTAGAAACAAAAATTTACTAAAACTTCTAGAGGCTTATAAATATTCCAGCACATACATTAAACCTTCCATTTTATCTCTATCGTTCCCTACATTTTACTTAAATCTTATTAAATTCAAATATAATCTGTGAAATTTTTGGCAACAAACTGTGACATTAGAAGAAAAATTAATAATTTACTAAGAACTATGAAAGTAAGTGTGAACCAATATGAATTAGACAAATTTCAAAATTATATTGTACAAATATACCCCAACATCAGACTACAATGTTCAACAATTTCAAAATTAACAAAATCTTTCTCTCCTGTTTCAGTATTAAACAACAGCCTACATCAGCATCTGGCTACATCAATTTTCAAAAATCAAATTTGAATGTACAACAACTAGAAAAATCTTTTACACCAAACCCTGTAACAGATCAAACGTAATGTAGCAATTGAGTTTTTTAAATTTCTTTTCCACTTTATTTGCTCCATTGAAAATTAATATTTATTTCTCCGGGAGGAGTTTAAAAAATAACACCAAAATTGAATATTCACAAAACTTCAGGAAATCATTATCTTTGAAACAAAATGATTGAAGAACTTAAATTATAAATTAATAACTTATTTCTTAACAATTTTTTTTCTTCATACCAATTTATATAAAAAATAACTATACATCCATCCTTTTTCTTTTTTTTAATCTAAATGATAATTGCCACCAAATATTATAGCACATTAGTAATGTCATGGTGAAATATATATGTTATGAATAAATGCATGCATGGCCAAGTCTTTCTCAATATCTTAAAAATTAGAACATTCTTGGCCTTGTTATAAATTTTGAATAATTGAAAATGAACAAAATGTTTTTTGGAACTTCCCTTTCTGTTGCTCTGCAATTCTGCGATCGCTACAAATCCTGTGCAATATTACACAAAAAATAAAAGAATACATCTTCCCATCATTAAAAACATTTCAACATTTTGAATCATAAACACTATCAGTCCTCAGCGACTCAACTACATGACATGTCTCGCACAGCGTCTCGGTCCCCCTTGACGTTCCCTCTGATTTTCAGACTGCGTGGTTTGAAGACAAAAGACGACTTTCCACTGTATTGTTACTTTATTTTGGCTTTCTTCTTATGTTAATTTCTTTCAATAGACCTTGTGGCATTGCCATAATTCCCAAAAAATGTTCTGAAACATGTGCACTGTTCGTAATCTCCTTTTAAACACGTTTCCTTTATTTCAATAAATATCAGCAGTTTTTGTTCGTCACTTTCCAAGAACATCTGACTGTCTTCTTTTAATATGGAAATGTTTTTTTACTATTATGAACACTATTTAATTTTGAACAACATGTTATCTTTATTAGAATATGCCGAATTTTTGTTGTTGATATTCCCATAGTCCATTTGAGCCTTGCTCTTGAGAATGCGATTAAATTAATGAAAATAAAATTCCACTAATGCACTTTCAATAGTTCGTCTATGTTTATATAAGAAAAGTATTGAAAACATTTGAAAAACCCAACCCCCTGTACGCACTAGAAGGTTATGTAATGCTGCTAGAAAAAATTGCGAATTTTCGACAGAAAACTCTTATTGCTGGACTCTGATAACAAAAAGTGGATAAATTCAGTTGCTAAATTTAGAAAAACATCGTCTCACACGAGGTGTAGCCAGAATCCCTGTTTTGTGGGCCCTTGGTACTGAAATATAAATTGAGAGTAGAACATTCTTCTGTTCGGTGTATGTGAACAACGCTGGCACCTATACAGTTTTGGCGTGTACAGATTTTTTCCAAACCGAATGAAACCGTCTCAATCTGGCCTGAGCGGAAGCTCTGCAATTTTGAGGAACATTGATTAATTTTTTGGGAGTACTTTACATGAAGCCCTTGGGATATTTTCAATTTTTTTCTCAAAAAAGCCTCCTAATTATTTCTTTAATTCCTTGTAAGAATAGAGTAAAATACATTTATAAAGGTGGCATATGTCCTATTTTCAGAGTTAACTCTGAATTTTCAAAAATTTGAAGAGTTACAATTTTTCCTGCGTCGTCCTCCACCTACAAAATTGAAGATAGATATTTTTCCTTCAAGTACATTTTTTTCTTTCCTTGTTAGTTCTTTCATTAAGGTTATGTACATTTTTTAAAAACTTTTAGTAGTTTTCGTGCTATATTGCCTGCAATTTGTTTGTTGTGCACGCAAACAATGCGTGTCATTTTTTCATACAACCTGAAATTCACTTTTCTGTATTCGTGTGTTATTTCCAAAAAACACACAAATGTAATTATGTGAAAAATTTCCCTGAGCGTGTAAGCTGGGTAAATAACCTGATTGAATGTTATTTGACAATGATTTAAAACATGATATAAAAATGTGGGAATATGGCAATGGACGCGGACGCCCAGAAGTATATGTTCAAAAAATCCAACACGACCTGGATAATGGAGGAGTAAGTAATCCAAAAAAGGTACCAACACTCTTCAACCAACACTTTTCTAGAATTGCGGTTGATCTTAGGAAGGTACTAAAACCACAAAATTCAACATCATATGCTTTCCAAAAAATGTTTAGCATGATGTTTATTTCCGAAACTTCCAACGAAATCTTCAGATTAGTCAGTAAACTAAAAAATAAATATTCATGTGGTTTAGATGAATTTCCGGATTGTTTATTAAAAACGTGTGCACCTGCCATTATACACCTATTAACTCACATTTTCAATGCTTCCTTGTGCCCAGCAATATTTCCAGATATTTTCAAAACAGCAAAAATTAAGCCACTTTTGAAAAAAGGGAACAAAAATTAAATTCAAAATTACCGGCGACTTTTTATTTTGTCAGTTTCCTCAAAAATATTAGAGAGGCTTTTCTATACGTGAATGGAAACTTTTCTCAAGAAAAACCAACTGTTTACAGACTCGCAACACAGTTCTGGAAAATCAAAATCTGCAGAAACTGCAATTTTTTTCTTTTCTTAAAGATGTTGCTTCATTAGTGGACCAAATTGAAGAACCCATTGGAATATTTTTAGATCTTTCGAAAGCTTTTGATGTTATTAATCATAACATCTTTCTCTCAAAATTATCTTCATTTGGAATTCATAGTATAGCCCTAGATTGGAATACCTCGTACCTTAAACATCGATCTCAAAGAGTAGAAACATCGTAAGCGCGCAAAAGGACATTATTTACTTATCTTTCCAATTCTTTGCCAATTGAACATGGGGGTCCCACAAGGTTCGATCTTAGGTCCTATCCTTTTTCTGTTGTAATAATAATAATGTTTATTTATGGTCGTTTGATAGTAACATACAATTTAAACCATAGTCAATATTTTACATTATTGTTTCATTACAATAATTTAAAGTAATTAACATTATGCGTGCATGCGTGCGTGGGTGCGTGTGTGCGTGTGTGTTATTTAAGGTCGCATCAACAGCTAGGTCATTAGCAACCACTATAGATTGAACTCTAGGGGAAACTGTAGAAAGAACACGTATGGATAACACAGGCACACACAAACATCCATGCCCGAGGCGGTATTCGAACCCGCGACCCTTCGGTCTGAGATCACTATGACACTACTGCCTTAGCGATCTCGGCCACCGGGCCGGCAGTTTAGATTATTGTTGCTTAAGTATTTGTATATTTGGTGTATTGCCTCTGTCAAATTATTCTCTATTGTTGATATGTCTTTATTACCACTAATTATAGTTGTATCATCTGCATATGATATTACTTGATATTGTTGTGTTGTAGGGAAGTCATTTACATATAGCAGAAATAACAGTGGTCCTAATACTGATCCTTGCGGAACACCAAAAGTTACTGTTTTAAATTTTGATTGTGTTTTATCTATGTAGTTGTCAGTTTCCCATAATATTTGTACACATTGTCTCCTATCTTTTAGATATGATCTCAGTAATTCATGCATGTTACCCCTTATACGTAAATGTTCCAGTTTAGTGAGTAATAACTTGTGGTTTACACTTTAAAATGTTTTAGATAGGTCTATGAAAATTCCTTCTGTATTCAAGTTAATTTCAAGGTTATTAATTATTTCATGTATGAAATCTGCAGCAGCTGTGATAGTAGACTTATTTTTTCCTAAATCCATGTTGTGTGTTGGTTATTATATTTTTTGCAATAATATTTTCAAAAAGTTTGGCAAAGCATGATGTGAGTGTTATGGGTCTATAGTTTTGAATTTCTGAGATATTATCTTTCTTATATATGGGTCTCACAATACTAATTTTTAATATATCTGGAAAAATGCAATCATTTAGTGAACTATTTATTAACTGCTCCAACACATCTATAAGTGAGGATTTGCATCTTTTTAAAATGACTGCTGGTATCTCATCCCATCCTGCAGATCTACTATTGCTTAGGGTGTCAATTTGTTTCTCTATCTTTCTGACATCTATATTGCTCAGATAAATGGTTTTGTTTATGTAGTAGTTTATATTCTCTCTGAGTGGATTGTCTGTTACACTTCCTATATTTAAGTAAAACTCATTGAAGGCTTTGCATACGTCCTTAGCATTATTAATCAGTTTACCATCATGTTGTAGTGGTATATTCCTATGTTTACTAGTATGTGTTTTTTATCATTTATTATATTCCACATAGCTTTAGTTTTATTTGTTGCATTGTTTATTTCACCTACGTAAATGATATGCCCTGATCTATTAAAAATGGAAGAACAGTTCTGTTTGCCGATGACACGAATGTTCTTTGCAAAAAAGAAACAATAAACAGTACAATTTCAGAAGTTTCAAATTAGTTTTGTAATAACAAATTAATAGTTAACGAAGGAAAAACTGTCTCAATGCAATTTTGCGTTTCAAATCGGCAATCGTATGCTCCATTGAAAATGAACAATATGCAATTAGCTGATGTTAAGATAACAAAATTTCTAGGTCTCTCAATTCAGTCAAACCTCAATTCGAATGTACATATATCAGAATTAAAACCTAAATTAAGTTTATTATGTTACGCATTCAGAATACTTTCAAATTCTGTCAGCCTTCATTAAGCTCTATGCATGTATTTTGCAAATGTACGTTCCCGCCTGAGATACGGCATAATATTATGGGGGAAGCTCATTTATTTCCCAGACGTATAGAATGAAAAAAAAAAAATCCGAATAATGAAAAAATGCCATTCACGTGATACCTGCAAGCTTCAGTTGATAGAGCTTGGAATCTTTTTTTTAAATTTATTTATTTAAGTTCGCTGTTCAACAACTTGAGTCATAAGTGACCACTACTATCAATAAAGAGTTTACACAAGTTTTACAATTATTTCAGTACACAATAATATACAGTTCATACAAACATGAAATTGTAATAGTGTCAGTTTTTGGGTACATTTACATAATTGGGATGGATACACATGTTTATTTAATTACAATACATTGCCTTTGATATTCATAACACGTTTGAAGGCTTGAAGGCTGGGTGAGATGTAGGTAAAGGATGGATTTATATAAAGGTGTCAATTTTTGAGATTTTAAAAAGTTGTAAGACTTTCATACATTCTTCTGGGGAGGAGAAGGAATTAAATAATGAATCTTTATTTAAGCTTATTTAAGTTTAAGGACTGTCTTATACGGGCTATTTCAGGACACTCAAGAATAATATGGGATGTAGATACTTGCGCTCCACATTTAGGACAGGGTAATGGGTCAGTTTTTTTTTATTAGGTGAATGTGGGAGAGATTAAAGTGGCCAATACATAGTTTGGTAATTTTAACTTGCTGAAACCTAGTGAGTTGGAGGGTAGGGAGAGCGGGTTCGATAACGGATTTCCTTCCGAGTGGAAGTTTAATGAAGGTAGTCAAACATTTTTCATTCCACTGTTTCTGAACCATTATTTAAAGTAAAATTTGATATCGGAGAGAACTCCCTTCACACTGTTGTCCGTTGTTGGTAATGAAGTACAGGAGCGTGTAGCAGGAGGTGCGTAAGCGGAGATGGTACCTTGACAACTGACTGCTACGAGACGTGACATGGTTTATTAGTAACCATAGCAATGCAGGATTACTCCCCAGCGCAAAGCGCTCAATGCCGCCTAAGGGGCTTCAAGAAACGTCGCATCAATTTGTAGACACAACAAATTTAAAAAAATAGAAAAACTTTTCTTCTTTGACCCCTTTATCTGCTTTTTCATTCCCTACTATACTTCTATGTGCTGGAATTCAAGCAATAGAGATGAAGGTGCCGTTGTTTATTTGGGTAGATTAAAGTTCTTGTATTCTTCGGATTATGGGGTTTTTAGATAATCTGTTGGCATTTGCATTCAAGGTAGCTATTGAGTCTGAGTGAATCACCATTTTGCTTTTTTCTCCATTTTGGGAGAATCTTACCATTGCCTTGCCTATTTATTTACAAATGTGTAGTATTTGTCAAAACTGACTTACTTAATGGTGGGAACATGTTTTCATGTAATACTGATATTTATAGTTACAACATACGGCGTAGAAATCGTGTTCATCAAGTGTCAGTATCAAAAGCTCACTACAAGAAATCCACATTCAATACATGTACGTTACTTTACAACGCATTGCCAGATGAAATTAAATAATTAAAATTGGTTCACAAATTTAAGTTAAAAGTAAAATATTTTCTGCTGCATAACTGTTTCTATACAATTAGACTATCAAAAAGAAAAATAATGTTTCTTTTAACAAAACAATGTATAGTATAATGAATTAGTTTACATTTGCATTGTATAATTTTTAAAAAAGACTTAATATGCCTATAACAAGTAATGTACTTCAGCTTCTGGGTCAATGACCCCCATCTCAATCAGGTTTTTTGTCCAGTTTGCCTGATGATGGTTGGCCTCTTGATTTGCTTCTGGAGGTAAATGTAGCTTCACTATGCGCTCGTTTTGTTGAGCTGTCCTTTTGCTTGTAGTGGTAGTAGAGCTTATGGTGAGTTACAATTTTTTTAGCAATGCAGAAGAATCAAATCTTCAGTTCGTTTACCATTTTCTGTAACTTGGGAACAAAAATATCTAGTTTTTAAAATGTTAATTTTGTGCTTTTTAACATTATTATTATTATTATTATTATTATTATTATTATTATTATTATTATTATTATTTTATATTTCTGTACTTTTCTCAGTAAGCATTGAAAACCATTCATCTATTCAAATGACTTTGGCTCTGGCAAATGCAACTGTAGCGGCAGAGGAAAGACAGAGAAGAAATTCATCTTTGTCCGTCGTTCAATTTAAGAATTTGCGCACAATATAGCAAGTCTGTAGGATGAAAGCTTTTTGGATGGTTATGCAGATTCCTATTGATAATCCTATTTTTGTAAGACCTGAAGCAAATCGGTCCGTCACCACTCTTGTGGCTGAGATGATTATTGGCACTATTTCAACCTTACTCAGTTGCCAAACATGTTGGATTTCTGCTGCCAAATTCTGGTATTTTGAAATCTTCTCTGACTCTGTCTTATTGAGTTTTTTGTCAGTGGACAGCCTACATTTATGATTGTTGCATACTTTTGTATTTTATTGGTAACTACTATGTCTGGGCAATTATAATCCACAGTTTTATCAGTGACAATAGGCATATCCCAGTAGAGTACTATTTCACTATTTTCTATAACCGGTGAAGGTGAATATTTTTTTAAAATGGTGGAGGGTTGTCAGTTAGTGTATAATTTGATGCCAATTGTTTATGGATTATTTTTGCAACTTCATTGTACCTCCGTAGATATACGGTTTTGGCAAGAACTGGGCAACCTGCAATCACATGGTCGATGGTCCCATTTGGTTGATTACACATTCTACAGAGATTTGTAAATAGAAATAAAAAGACATTGTTTTATGATTACACTGTCCACAGTCAACTGTTCATTGCATCCAAAGGTACTTCTGATGCATCCTTTCTGTTCCATGCTGATGATATTGTTCTGATCACAATGCATGTATATCTTTTCGTGTAAAACTGATGTTAATAACTTGTATAGAACAGAGACATGTTACTGGCCTGTAATTTTTGGGATCCGGTTTAGGAACACTTTTGGGTAGTTAGTAATTAATATCTTGCGTTAAGAATTTTGGGCACTGATCAGGCTTCTGAAGTATCTCATTAAAACCATTTGAAGTAAAGTATTGTAGGGAAACAAAACATTTCAACCAAAAGTTTTGAATTTGTCAGATCCTGCTGATTTCCAATTTTGGCATTTCTTAAGACTTCCTTCAATATCTTCGGTGGTAATGTGGACTTCTGACATTTCTTGAATGTTGCCCATCTTTTCCTAGAGTTCAGAGAGCCATGATGCATCATGATTGTAGCTTGAAGGCTTGGTCCAGATTTCCTGCCAGTATGACTTGAACTTTCTCCTGGCTATCAGCTTGGTGTTCCAAGTTCTAATAGAATACTTTCTGGTTCCTCTCAAATAACATATTTTGTTGTTTCTGCTTTGAGCATTCATTGTATCTTCGCAATCTAGCACCCTTAGCTTTGAGCTTTTGTCTAGCTTCATCGTGGTACAGGGTTAGTTTTTGTCTTAACTCGGAGTCGTTGATGTTGATTTCCATTTTAGGTAGGATTCTATTAATTTTATGTTTTACTCTTCTACTTTTGTTGTTTGAAAGAAATTCATGAATTATATTAATCTCTGTTCTCAGTTTAACAAAACATTCTTCCAGTCTAAATTGCCATGCAGGTTTTCTCACTTTCTTTGTGTTGCTTGGTGGACTATTCTGAATGCGCTGTACATTAAGATCAATTACAGCAATTGCAGCTGCATACAAGGCAGTATGAATAACTGTCAAGTTATTTAATTGTTCGGCAATCTGAGGTATTACCTGATCAACTTGCTTAATAAGAATATTAGTTTGTTTGGTAAAGATCAATTTTGGGATTTATTATTATTATTATTTTTAAAACATTTTTCACCTTTCAACTATTAATAGTTAAATGGTTGGGAAGAGATTCTGAAACTCAAGAAAGTGAGCGCAGATCATTTTCTCCCCCATACGTCACATAAGTTTTTATTTTTTACTGTTTTTTGACTATATAAATATTTAAACCTTATTTCAAGGTCTGTTTTTACGAACATATTTCATTAAAAAAACTGGTGGTGCTACAGACTGGCACAGACTTTCTTGTGGTAGTTTTCTAATTTCCTTGGTGTGGACTGTCTTTATGGTCTTGCCCCATCGTCTTGCCAGCTGCCATCTGTCGCCGTTCAAAGTACATTTTTTCATTCAATTTTTAGGTTTCCTAATAGTAGATCCGAAATATTACTTCAAGAATATTAAAGGAAAGTAAAACTACGTCCTACATGGAAAGTTTAGGTGAATATAGAGACGTTTTTAAGAAAATGGCGTTTAAGCGTTACTGAAAATGTGGAATTTGGAGCTCCTTTTCACAAGAATCTAGTCAGTTTTCGAAAAACTTAGTTTGAAGACATTTGAAGCACTCCGTCACAAATACAATTAGATATAAAAATGGCTAGAAATGTGCATATTAATGGCGTGACAGTTTTTTCGTAACAATTACATTTGTGTGTGTTTTGAAAAAAGGAAAAGAATGCAGCGAAATTAATTTTATTCCGTCGTAAACAGTTCAATTAAAATTATCCATACAAAAAGTTCGAAGAAAAAAATTGAAGCCGTTTTAAGAAAATGGCATTTGAACGTTTGCAACAGAAAATGCGGAATTTTGAACTCATGTTAACAGAGAATTTGTTGAGTTTGGAGAAATTTTGACATTATTTAAAGCACATGTAATTATAAATATAATGGGAACAAATTGCGGCTAATGTAAATATTAACGACGTGAGAGACAAGTAAAAAACTTATATTTTTGTTATTTTGAAAAAATAAGACGGGCAATATGGCGCGAATGTCTTGTAATAGGGTACATTTAGCACTATCCTTACCAAAATTTAATGAAGAAATTTGGAGCCGTTTTCAAGAAAATCTGGTTTTTATACTATATTTTTTTTTTAATTGCAAATATTGCACGCAAAACTATTGCACGAAAACTACTCAAATTTTCCAAAAAAATGACATGACCTTAATGAAAGAACTATTTGTGGATAACAAATTTTATTTGAGAGTAAATATCTCTATCTTCAATTTAATAGTTGGAGGAAGATGCGCAAAAATTCAAACTATTGCAATTTTCGAAAATTGCCAATTAACCGTGAAAATCGGACCTATACCATCTTTATAAGTGTATTTTACACAATTCTTACAAGAAATTTAAAGAAAAAATGTGGAGCAGTTTTTGAGAAAAATTTGGAAATGTCTCAGGGGCTTCATGTAAAGTACCTCTAAATTTTAAAAATATTCAAAGTCGCGGTGCCTCGAGATAGACCGCGGAGTATCCATTTTGGAAGAAATCGTATGTACCGTTTAGGCTCGGTGTTCATGGACGGACGTTTTGAAAAAAAAAATTAATTTGATATAGATAAGGTCCTCGACACCACTAGGAGGTATGGCATTCTGCGAACCCTGCACTCGTGAGGATTGAGGGGGAAGCTGCCCCTTTTCCTCCAAAATTTTCTGTCAATGGATATTTCCATGATGGATTCGGTAACAAACTATCAGTCACCAGGTTTAAACGGCTCCCCTCGAGAATCGGTGTTATGAGATACTCTGCCATTGGCATAAACAGTATAGCATCGGTTTGTGGATGATTTTGCCATCTTCTGTTCATCCAGCAACGTTAGTGTAAACCAGAGGCAACTTCAACTAGTGCTCATCAAGCTCCAAGAATACAGGAACTTCATAATATATTTTCATTTTGTACGTCCAACGATGATTATGCAATAGTAATTAGACACACACTCTGCTGTTTCGTTTATTTGACATTATGACAAATGACGATTTCAATGCGTCTTTTCGCTTTAGACTCAAGAAAAATTATAAAATGTTTCGAATTGTCGTTTGACTCAGCAACGAAGTAGTAAACCACTAAGTTTTGTGTGCACCACGGGCGTTACTAGATGTTTCTGCCCCTCAGGCGGCTTCCATCACCTCGAGCCAAAGGCCCTCGGGATTGGAAGTCGCCGTCGGGGCAAAAAATCTACTTAACGCCCTAGATACATAAATAACTATTAAACAATTATATTTTTCTAAAACGGCTCCATTTTTGTTCATTGCGTACGGTTGTAGCCCCACAAGTTTGTGTGTATATCTCATGATGGAAACGTATTTTGAATATGTGCGACTAACTGTCCGCTTTGTATTGTGATCAAAGGAAGAAAATATGTGAGAACGAGAGTTTTTATCCTCTTGCAGGAGCTCAAACCGCCAATCAGAGTTTTTCTGGATCCTGAGGAGGTGCCCTGTGGGGAGGACAACCAGGAAGACGAGGTAAGAACAACGCCCTCTAACCTCAGTTTCAGTTTAAGCCGTGTCACACACATTTGTTTTCTCTGAAAGTCGTTTGTAAAAAGAGTTGCTACAATAGGAGGGAGGTTAGTGGCATTCACGAAGCCAGAACTCTCGACAAGTTTCCATTAAAATATCTGGCAGAGATCATTTCATGAACAACTACAGTCATTTAAAATAACACAATTATTTTCTTGCCGTAGAGATCAATGAAAGGTCAAAAAAAAAAAAAAAAAAAAAAAGAAAGTGGCTGACATACGACCATGTTGCATTGACCTGACGGTAGGGTCGCCCGTAAGTGTTGCGGGGGACACCCCGAAAAATGTTGTGCACCCCGACAAATATAATGTTGTCCTTTTGGCACGAATAACAAAATATTACTGAACGAACGACGTTAGAAGTTAGCTCGGTAATAATTTCTTATGAGTGCGAAAGAGTAACATTATAAACGAGTTGCATACGCAAGTTTTTTGTATAACAGTATTATAAAAATGTAAGGAAGCGAAGTCTATTTGAATGTTAAGTTGTAACCTCGGATTCATGTTATGACGTCATGAGTGCTACCTAAGCAACTAATTTGTTTACAAATGGCAATTAGGTTGACAGTTACGTTTCAAACATTATGGATTCTTTGCCAAAAGAAATGTTGGAGGAAGCTGCAAAAGCAGAAAATGAATGCTGGATGGATGCAAAATATGCAAATTTTGTATGCCAGGCTCTTCTTTCCTATCTGTCGAAGTAGGTTGGTTAAGTTACTACAATGCACTTACTAGAATAAAAACGGTAGTTATGATGCATGATTCTTTAAACATTGAAGTCCACAGCGTGTAAAGCGTCTACCTTATGGTGCACATTAAAGGCAATGTGTTTAAGAGGACATCCGCGACGTTTTTCGCCGATGACGGTCATGATATTTCTGCACTTACATGTCACGGAGGGTGGCGATCTTCAAATGTAGCTGAATCTTACATTGAAAAATCAGTGAATAATAAGAATTACATTGCAACAAGGTATTGGTTAGTGCAGAAAATAAAGAAAAAATAAGCACTTTGGAATTAAATACATCGTCTGGAGTGTCGTTGACATTTATCCCACTATTAATATTCATATTCATAAAAACTAATTAATGTTCTTTGTTATTATTTTTGTAAAATATTACCGAATAACAGCAACGTGTAATTTTAAAGTAGTAATAAGTTAACAAATTAGATTATAAAAGTGCAAGTTTTTTCACTATATTTGATTTTACTGTGAACACAAAATCTATTTACATGGTAGCACTGCCTTCTTCATACGCCATAACTGATGATAAATGGGGGCTGTGACTATTACGTCAGTGATGACTCACATTTCGTGCAGAAATAACGATGACGTAATAATTCGTGCCATAATATGCCATATTATAAAAGATTTTGCTAATGGAAAACGGTTCTTTATAATGCTGGTATACAAAAAAATCATTATTAGTAATAATTAAAGTCTTGTGTGCTGGGAACGTTTGTTTTTTTTCGGTGGAAGGGCTCTCAAAATATTTTCTGTAGACCCTGAAGTCTATGGCGGCCCTACTGGCGGAAATGCTCTTAAGATGTGAGTTATCCCTTTTAAGCATATTACCCTATTAGTAGGTTAAGTAGAACCTGCACAGCGAAATTCCTCGGACGAAGTTGACTTTATCCATCAGAGGGTGGCTAGAGTAAGTGAAGAATGTTACGGAAATAGTGCAGTCGATGGGGAGCTAAAAACCACCTTCAAAGGTGAGGTAGAAGATTTTATCATTTTTATGTGCTTTATGTATTTATTGGTAAGAAAAATCCTAAGTTTTCCATCTCGAAATACATTGAGATTAGTTTTGGGAGCCAAAAAACGTTGTTGTTTTGCGTAATAACTATTTAATGTTTTCTCTTAGCGCCAAAATAGTCATGTACAATTTTAAAGGTCTGGTGAACGCACCTTTATATGTGAGAAGAACACTTCTAACTCACAGTTGTCAATGCATTCATGTGTGCTTGCTCCATTGATAATAAACAAACTATTCTAATCGACGAATTGGACCCAATGCTTTTTGTTACAAGTTCTATTAAAATAGTGAGGCGCTAGTTATTTGCCCGTCGAGGTGGGTTGGTCCACGTCCTGACGGGGGGATACAGAAGGTATTCCTTTCCTTCACAAGTTATTTTTCTTCTCCCCATTGTACATTCTCATTCTTCTATTCCATCCGGTCTCTTTTCTTCTCCCTCTTCTATTTCACTGGCTCCCTCTGTATGCTGAACGCCCTCCCAAGTGTTTGCCGTGCATGGCGACCAGTGTCGGAGGGAATGTATTGTCTGGCGGTTGAGGGGCCTGTCTGGTTCCCAATTACTCTCCTCGTGCTACTTTTTTCTTGGCATCCTTGGATCCAGTGCACCTACATATTTTGGAAAACATTCCTTGTAGGTCTCGATACTCTTGCTTTGGCTACGGACTCTTCAAGACGGGCGGTCGAGAGCTAACCCACCGGCGTGGACTAGGTCTTGTACTGAACTCCAGGGTGAGCGGGGGGATTCACGGCGGTGCAGCGCTGTGGTAACCCCAACTATATCAGGGTGGCCAGCGAACCTGGAATCCTTGAAAACCGAAAAAAAAACGGGAATTTGAGAGAGCCTGAAAAAAACGGGCAAAAACCGGGAATTTGTTTTGAAAACCGGGAATTTTTCGTTATTTGTATTTTGAGCATCAACTGCACTGCATAAAATTGCAAATTTCAGGGTTATGCTAGATTATGTTCGCATATTAGATCAATAATGCATAACATTACAAATTTCAAGGATGCTTTATTTTTTCCCTCACTTTGTTTGCTTAATCTATAGTTAGTGAATATTAAGTTATTCAGATTGTTACTTCTCTTGAATTAATTTCTCTTTCTTCCATTTCCTTGAATTCTATACCTAATATTTCAAAGGAAAGATTCTCAGAATTGAGAAAAGATATTATAAACGAACGACGCCTTTAATCACAGCTTGGATTTCTACTTGACTGAAACAGGAGTCCACTCAAATTATGTTCTTGGAACATTGATTTTGTAAAATCAGTCGCTTCTTATCTACTACCCTCTATCACTTCTCTTATTCATTTTGCATGCAACTTGCGATCATTTGAAATCCGTTTGTTCGACAGAAGAAAACGAATTTCATGTAATTTCCATTTATTTTAGTACGTATTTCGGTTTGGTAGGTAATGTTTTAACTAATTTCACTCATTTTAAGTGCATATTTTTGTTTTATGGATATTGTTGCGTATTTATTAAGTTTTTAGTGCATATTTTGACGGCATAAAATCATATCTCTAATTATGATTCTTAGAAATGAAAAAAAAAAAAAACAAATTCTTTTGTTTTTACATTATCTAAACCCTCGTGTTATATACATTGTTTTACCGGGAAAACATTTAATTTTCTTTTTTGATGACGAAACCACTTATTATAATGAAATAAAAGCGTCAAAAATGTGAATTATATTCATTGTTTGTATCGGAATTATTGTAAATCCCGACCCATGATACATGTAGCAACTGGTTTATGAATAATTTTGTTTGTGTCTCGAGAGGGCAAAATGCGGCGCCCGAATGTAAATGGAGATAGCCGAACAGGCCAGCGAGCCGAGCGGTTGTCGAGCGACTCCGATCGACCTTTCATGGCGCGAAGCTTTAATTCGACATTTGTCAGAAATTTCTTTTATTTTTATTTTACAGTGGTCGTTAACATAATTAACTTGCATTTGTCAGAAATTTTGAACCTTTAAAATTAATATTATTGATCTGAAGAATTATAATTACTCAGGTATAGGTACTCAAGGTCAGGTACAATCCGTATAGTTCCTGCTCAATAGTGGCGATATCCGCTCTCGTGTAATGGATGCGCTCCCGTAGTAGCTGTTCGCTGGTGCCCCGTAAGATCCGTTAAACCGCTCTGGCAGGACCGCTTATATTTTTTATGCTAACTATTTTAATAATTTGTTATCTTTTCCACATCACTTGATTGAAGCAACCTTTCGCGCGTTTTTTAAACGGTATCCCCTGTAAGCCTATATCCACTCTCTAAAATACAAATAAATTAATGTTATAGTTAATATATAATATATCAGTAATACATACATGACTGAATACATTGTTTACTTTTTGTAAACAAACTACGCAAACGTGTATTATTTGTGTCAGTGTTCACATTTCTTGTAATGGTAAGAATTTAGGCATTGTTGTCACTGAATCCTACATCTTTAATTGCAATTTCATAACTAGTAATTTTGATTACCTACTTTGAATTAAGTGTAGACCAAAAAGGTACATTTATTATAATATCTAAGCTGAAGGAATTAATTAAATAAAGAAACTGTTCTTGCTCGCAAGATTCCACTAGATACTCTATGTTAAAATCTCCGCTTACAATGAATTCAAAAGAGCGATTACTGACTTCGTTTAGAGTTACTATCTCTGTTGATTGCTGTCTGTATGATTGTAGAGTTTAGTCATTCCGTCTGCGGCTAGTAGAGGAGAGTAGAGCATTGTAAAGTGTGTTGTTATTCTTTGTGTGTGTGTGTGTGTGTGTATTTAGAGTGCGTTTTAGATAAAGAAGTAATGTCTAAAAAATCTAGCGTTACTAAATATCAGACAGCGTATGGACATTCTTTTCCAGGGGTCGCACCTGATCCAAAAGTTAATTGCATTTCGCACTTGGTACAAAACCACTATAAATATAATTACCGTGGGGAAAAGTGCGCTAGAAAGCCACTGTAAATCGGCAAAACACAAAATCGCGTGTGAAAACAAGCGTAAAAGTGTGCCTTTAGATACGTTTATCCAGCGTGGGACTGTTTCAAGGCCAGAAACTTCCAGTTCTTCTGGAAACGGGAGATCACAAGGTAACACGTAAAATATTTATTTTCAAAACCAATGAAATAAAACTATTGTACTAGTACATATATTCTGTAGAAATTGTTAGTAATCCCTTCAAGTATGCAGTAGTATGTTGGTTGTTTTGCAAATTGAGAGATCGTCCTATGTGATATAGGTCATATTTTACGAAATGTGAAATAAAACGTAGTTGAATAATGTTTTGATTGAAGTTCAGTGAATGGTTGTGGTGTAATGGCATGTTGTGGTATAAAATCTTCCAAAAACTCAAACCGGTAGCGGTAGCTCAGTGTATCAACTGATGTCACTGCAGCGCTTCTAACCGGGAGGTTCCTAGGTTCGAGTCCTGACGGCGGCAGGATTTTCGACACTAGCTTTTCAGCTAGGTCGAATTCAGCTGCTGTCTGGAGGAGAATTCTAGCGGCCGGCTGGTGTGATCGGTAGTTTTCCGTGGTTTCTCCGATCAACACCAGGCGAATGCCGGAGCAGTACCCTTCCAAACGGGCCACGGACCGCGCGCGATCTGTCCTTCCTCTTCCTTGTCCTAACCTCTCCCCTTACACACACACACACTTACACTAACATGCACTACACTACCACATATTCCGGGAGACCGGTCGGGAGCTTAGAGCTTGTCCCGGCTGGGGCGGTGCCCCGGTGGTGGGAGAGTCCAGGTTAGGGGGAAACACCACTAGCCGACGGTAGGTCGGCGCCGGATCTCGCCTTCCAGAAGATCACCGCCATCTCCCGGGGGAAAACATGCACTACACTAACGGGACTAATGACCGAAGTAGTTGACGCGCCCGGAAACACGAAAAATCAATCAACCAAAAACTCAATATCGTGATATTGTCTTATTCATTGAATTTAGATTTAAAATGATATATTAAACTACTTGGAATTGATGTAAAGGGATGTATTATCTTATATGGCCTCGAGGATAACCAAGGATACGCGTGTTTTACTATTTTTTTAAAAATTGATTTAAAAGTTTGTTTTAAAACTTGTTTAAATAAAAAAGTCCGTTGGAGATTCAAACTTCACTTTCGCTCATGTATATTTTTTAATAAATGTTTTGCTCAAACGTATTGTAAATTTGAAGCTACGAGGGTTTCTTCTAGCATCAGTTTCGGTCATGTAAAATACTAAAAAGAGAAGAGCAGGCGGAAGAGCAGGCCTTACGGCCTGAGCCTCGCCAGAAATAAAGACATTATTATTATTATTATTATTATTATTATTATTATTATTATTATTATTAAAATTCCCCATGCATTTTAGGAACTAGTGTTTTCTGTTGGACGAGTAATTCCACAAGTTTCGTTCAAGTTCTCTTATACAAAATACTACACTCTTTGCGGTGGGGAAAAGGGTGCTGGTAACATAAGGTTATGTAATCATTCAAAGAAATGCATATTCCAGACTCAAAAAATGAATACATATGGGGAACAAAGGGTAAATTCTAGAGTATTAGTATACAATAAAATTTATTTCCACCCTTATGTTCCTTGTAAATTTTTGACTACATGTAAATAAATATCAATTTACATTTCTTTATTATATCTTATCACTATTTACAGAACTTTTAATTCCCTTACTACAATTACTTATCAATTGAATTGCTTTTGAAGCTATTTTTTTCTATATTTGGGAAGCATGTTGTGGACTTTCGTTTACAATAATAATGATAACACTTCATGTATCTGTTCCTCCTACTGTACATGTGGAGAGAATTTGTCAATTAATAAATACAGTTAAATAATGTGGTTGGAAAACTATTTTATATTGTTGCAGTTTGCAGTATTGTGGCACATTGAAATCGTATAGAGACCATTCTTTTGTGAATCTAATAGGTGATTTACGAAATCAGTAAAAAAATGGTATCTGCCATCTCATTGATATTTTGAGATCGATAATCAATGGGCTGCAATAGATTTGGAATATCTTTCATAATCAGAGATAGCTAGAATAATGGCATGAGTTATTAGAGAATTAGTGGACACACTAATTTATTTGTATTAAAAAATTAGGATTTAGTTTGTAAAACAAATTTTTAAAACAGTTCAAATGATGCAAATCAAGGTCGTTTTAGGTGTTTATGTGAATAACGTGATCATGTTCCATATTTTGATAGAGATAAAAGTTACCCATTACTTGGGATCACATTGAGCAAGAAGTGAATCAGGACATGGAAAATGAATGACCTTAAACCTGGAAAACCGGGAAAAATCCTTGAATTTCAAAAACCCAGAACGCTGGTCACCCCGTGGCAACCCTGGCACTCCAATGGAGTGTCCCTTTGTTGGGCTCCGTGGTGGGTGGGGACCACGGGGATGAATCTGATATCCTCTTAATGGATAAAAAACCTAGCCCCCTCGCCCTCTTCCAGAGGAGATTTGTTGGTGAAACAGTAAATCATGAGTTTTTTTTTTGTAATAAATCTGACAGACCTACTAAGCCCCGCTTTCTCGTCATGTCATGTAAAAGAGATAATGAAACAATGAAAAGTGTCAGCCCAATCAAACTTGCCAGGGAAATTGAAAAGTTTGACAAATTTCAGTCGGTTGTCCGTCAGAGAAACGGCACAATCCTTTTTGAATGTCGCTCTGATGAACAGATCAGCAAGATCCTTAACCTCAAAGAAATAGCCCTCCTCCTGGTGCATGTGTCCGCCCACCCGACCTTAAACCTCTGCAAGGGTGTGGTAAATCACGAAGACTTCTCTACCGAATCGGAAGAAAATTGGAAAGCCTTCTTTGAGCCATATGGCGTGTCAGTGATTTACAGGATTCAGCGGAGAGTAAATGGGGTACTCACTCCTACCTCAACTCTAATACTGACTTTCGACCGCCCATCTCTACCAGAGAAGATATCGTGCAGCTTCTACAATCTCCGTATCAGGCAGTATGTTCCAAACCCTCTGCGCTGCTTTAAATGCCAGAGGTTTGGCCGTACGCAACCTCGCTGCATGAGCGCCGCAGTCTGCGTGCACCGTGGAAGGGAGGTTTGTAATGACTCTAACTGCTCCGCCGAGGTAAAGTGCGTAAACTGTTGTGGAAAACATCCATCAAATTCCAACCAGTGCCCCATTTTCTTAAGAGAAAGAGAGATCCAGAAGATCAGGGTCTCTGAGAAAGTATCCTTTTAGGAGGCACGACGCCGTTACCAGACGCGAAAGCCCGTGGACATGGCCCGAAGTTTCGCTGACACCGTGGGTCAACATAAAGTAAATTCTGAAACCAAAACGCCTAAAGCCTCCACTTTGCGCGATGCTGCCTGCCAGATGTCCTTTGACATCGGCGGAGATACCTATTCAAAATCTCTTGTCCAGCCAGAAACAAAATCGGAAACAAAAACCATAAATAATTCTACAAACACTCAAACACATCCAGAGAAGCTGAGGCCGGCAGGCCCTATTGCTAGATCTAGGTCGCCTGTCTCAACGGACCGTGGTGTCCCAATACATGCGACCCTCTCCAGCAGTAGTCAAGATGACTCTGCTGGAAACGAGGAACTCCGTGTGAACCAACTCCTTACTCTCCAACAAAGGAAAAAGAAGAAAAAGAAACCCGATACATAACCCACCCTAGAACCAAATACCTAAGAACTCGAAACTATGGCTTTCCTCTCATGGAACATAAATGGCTTTCGTACCCGTTTGGACGAATTAAAGTTAATAATGTCTATACATGGACCCGTGGTTATCTGCCTGCAGGAAACACATCTCCGTTCTGAGCACTCCCTCTCTCTACGCGGCTTTTGTTGCTACAGGCAGGACGTAGACGATAGCCTCCGCGCCCATGGCGGAGTCGCCACTTTTATCACAGACTCTCTGGTATCGAAAGAAATAGACATACGAACCACTCTGCAGATATCTTGCGTTCGTGTAAATTTCCGAACTATTTCTGTTACCATTTGCAACGTTTATATCCCGCCTGGACAAGTGTCACAGAAAGAACTGGAAGATGTGCTCTCTCAGGTGCCTACACCTTTTCTTATTGTGGGGGACTTCAACGCCCACAACCCTGCCTGGGTTGGCACAAGGTCGTGCACGAGAGGCAGGTTACTTGAAACTATCATAGATAACCTAAACTTAATTCTCTAAAATTCTGGCGAAAACACTTCCGTAGCTTCCAACACCTTCTCGTCCGTGGACCTAGCTCTGTGTAGTCCCTGTTTCTACAATCTTCAAGTGGACTGTCCTTGGCAACCTGCATGGCAGTGACCATTTTCCCATTCGGGTCAACCTCGATATTCCCGATCTGAACGTTGCTCGCCCTCGGTGGCAAATCCACCGAGCTGAGTGGGAAACATTCAATAAAGAATTACGAATATCGGAAAACTGCCCAAACGACATCGATGCTATAGTTGCTCATTAATAACGCCGTCCTTCATGCGGCCTCATTTGCCATCCCGAAGTCGTCGGGCCATGCACGACACCCCCCTGTGCCATGGTGGAACGCTGATTGTGCCATCGCGGTCCGTGATCGGAAGAGGGCATTGGCAAAACTTAGGTTCCCAACCATGGAAAACCTAATAAATTATAAAAGATCCCGAGACAGAGCTAGATTAACGATACGGGAAAGTAAGGCTGCGTCCTGGAGAGCTTACATCTCGTCACTCTCTTGCCGTTCACCCCCTAAACTTGTGTGGAGAAAGGTCCGACAGATCAGTGGAAGACTCCCTTCGCCGTCTATCTCAGGGCTTATGGTAAATGGCAATCTCCTAACCTCTCCACAAGAAATTGCTGAAGAAATGGCCTCTCATTACGAACAAATCTCCAGCTCCGTACACTATCCTTCTGGCTTTCAAAAAAGAAAACAAAATGGAAAACTGTTAATTAGACTTCTCGAGTCGCGTGGAGGAGGATTACAATGCCTTTATCTCCATGTACGAACTCTCCTGTGCCCTCGCTTGTGCGAAAAATTTGCTCCAGGATAGACCAGATACATAACCAAATGTTGAAACACCTACTTGAAAACGCTCGTTCGTTTCTCCTCGGCATTTTCAACAAGAGTTGGGCTGAACATGCTATACCAAGGATTTGGCGTGAGGCTATCGTTCTCCCAATTCCTAAAGAAGGAAAGGACAGAACAACCCCTCTCAAGTTACCGCTCAATCTCGCACAAGCTGTGTGTGCAAGCTTTTAGAGCGAATGGTAAATACACGTCTGGCCTGGCTCCTGGAACAAAAGAACCTATTTATACCTTTCCAATGTGGCTTCAGGAAGCACAGGTCAACCATGGAGCACTTTAGTCACCATCGCTACGCAGATTTCCACTTCTTTCGTGCTACGTCGGCATCTCGTAGCAATTCGATATAGAGAAAGCTTAAGACACCACCTGGAGGTACAGTATTCTTCGCACCTTGCATACTTGGTGCCTTAGGGTACGGCTCCCTTTGTTTCTAGTCGGTTTTCTTTCATCAAGATCTTTCCGCGTCCGCCTTGGCGACGTGTTATCCTCTTGTCACCAGTTAGAAAACGGTGTTCCCCAGGGATCGATTTTGAGCGTCACTCTGTTTGCCATTGCTATCAATAGTATTGCATCAGTTATCCGGGAGCCTGTGAAAGCATCACTGTTCGTTGACGATTTTGCAATTTTTTGCTCCAAAAGCGTGCAAGTTATTGAGAGGCAACTAAACGTGTGCTCAACAAACTGCAGGAATGGAGCGAAGAAACAGGATTCAAGTTCTCTGCCTCCAAAACCACTTGCATGCACTCTTTCAGAATCCATCACCTCCATAATCACCCCGACCTTTTTTCGGAGGACAGCAGCTTCCATTCGTTGAATGTGCAACCTTCCTTGGACTCGCATTCGACAAGAGCCTAACCTGGCGAAAACACATCCGTAAACTACAGGGTCGATGTGTATCGCGTATGAATCTCCTTCGCACTCTTACTGGTAGCTCTTGGGGCGCAGACCGTGTTTGTCTTCTGCGTTTGTATAGAACTCTCATCCGCCCTATCTTGGATTACGGATGCATAGTGTATGGGTAAGCGTCTCCATCAAACCTCCGGCCATTAAATACCATACACAATGCTGGCATAAGGATTAGTACAGGCGCCTACCGCACGAGTCGCATCGAATGCCTCTTGGCCGAGGCTGGAGAACCATCCCTGAGCCGAAGGCGGGATATTCTGATTGCCTCGTATGTCGCGAAATTATCCAATGTTGATACTCCCTCGCGTCAAGCAGTCCTCCATCCAACCCACTTGACTTCATATGCGCCTAGACCATTACCCGATCCCCTGGGGATCCGTCTCCGTATGCTCTTACAGAAGCTTCATATAAAACTACCCAACCTTGTGAAACCCCCCGAAACCTTTTTCTCCTTGGAAACTACACCGGCCGATAATAGATCTTAGACTGTCTAACCTTCCTAAATCCTTATCTCCCCCCAGTACATTCTTATCGGAATTTGAGGCGATAAAATCTACGTATCCTGGCCATTACTTTATTTACACTGATGGCTCCTCTCAAAACGGCAAAGTCGGATGTGCCTTCTACTGTAGTAGATCCACACAAGGTTTTCGATTAGACTCTTCGCGTAGCGTCTATACCGCAGAGAAGTATGCGCTCTTGGAGGCACTTAAATTCGCTGGATCGATGTCACTAAAGAAAGTAGTGATCTGCAGTGATTCCAAAAGCTCTCTAGAATCCATCTCCTTCTCCTCGTCTTGTGTCACTGACAATGACCATCCAACACCAAATCCATCATCTATTGGTCCGCCACTATATTTTAGTCTTTTGTTGGGTCCCTGGTTGAACCTGGATTTGCCAGACCTATTTTACTGTGTCTTGGAACACCGACCGAGGCATGAAAAAGTCTTAAAACTTCATCTCACAATATTTGTCAATTTTTTCAATATTTTTTAAAAATTCCTGGGACGTTGTATCCAAAAAAAGACTTTTGTAGTCGAGTACTTGGCTTTCCGGTAGACGTCGCGCCGTAGGCACCTGGGACCGTCCTCCGGGAGGAAGGTCACCGAATGGCGTCTGAAACGTTGGTCACTGTGCCTAGGACGCGGCATCTTCCGGGCAGCTAAATACTTACTGACTCCGGCAGCGGGAGCCTAGGCTCTCACACCTCTAGAAGTTTCAGACCAGAGAGAAAGTTATCTTTCCCCTTACCTAAGTAGTTATTCTTGTACCCGTATAAATGAGTATATACAATCCGGACTCTGCAAAAAATCTGTTCTTTGTAAATAACAATTGTATAAAAACTGAGAATTCATTTAATGTAGCAACCCAACTGGCAACACCCGTCCCCTGAAATGTGATTTACAGAATCAGGTACTGTGCGAGAAATTCCTTTCCATTATCGAGAGCATTGAAATAAATATTCACAGAAAATAAAATAGTTCCTTTAATTTTATTGTGAAAGATCATTTGGTATTTTGTTTCGACTTAATTTTACATTTATTTCATCTTCTCTTTTCTATCTATCCATGCCATGGGGAGGGGGCCCCCAAAAGAACTGAATATGCAAAATTCTAAAAAAGAACTATCATAAAAGTCGTATTTTTTAGGATACTTCCTATGAACATAATCCGGATCCAACCTTTCCCCATTGATTTCCACACTATCGCCTATATATATTTAACCTGCACCCAAACTGTGCATCATTTCCCCATTTGTCATCTACCCGTCCTCCAAAACAAGTTTTCTGAATTTACTTGTTCTTAAAAAATGTCGTGTCCCCATGAGACACGCAAACCTGGTGTAAAAGGCCTAGGCGCTTCCTAGTTATTCACGATTTTAATGTGTGTGGCAAACATCCTTTTTGTATGACATCATCAAACTTTTATTTTTTTCATCTAAAATCTTTCCAGTGTAGGACAGGGCGTAATTCTCTATCCACGAGTATCACACTTTCAAGGTGCGCCTTCGTCATGACTCAATGCGTCTCGTAACATTTTGTGTCGATGGTTTCTTAAAAAACGCAAAAAAACTATCGTCTCTCCTTAGCGTACTCATACAAAGGATTAGAAAGATTTAAAAAATGATCATTTTAACTTAATTCCAAAATCAAAATTTTACTGGGTACTACAAGAAAATATTAATGTACGAGTATAATAAGCATTAAATAAATGCACAGAGCTGTAGCAGTCATTTTCAAAGTATATTTAAAGTGAATGTGATTTAAAGGCGGGAAAATGGTTTTTATTTTATTACTGCAGCCCAGCTGTCGAAAAAAAAAACAAAAAAAGATACAACTATCTGTCTTAATAGGAACGTGAGATTTTTTTTTCAAGCCTCTTCCATGGTTCTAAGACAAGAATTATTTTTGAAAAACATTATTTTGTGTTTGAATTTGGGTCTGAGAAAATATCAAAAACTATTTCTCTGGTAATATAAATTGTTTTCTTATTTATCAAAATTTTTCAGTCAGGTAAAATGGTGGTAAGTTGCTGAACAAAATTAGACATAAAAAACGTGTTTTCGGCTGTAGGGTGTGGGTGGTGGACGAGTGTAACCTTTCAATGTTAGAATTATAATGTAACCACTCAGGTCAGTTGGTGTAGAGGAGCTTTTCACCATATTATCCGGGGATGCCCTTTTCAATCTCAATATTTTACTGCATGAAGAGATCGTTTATTATTTTTTTTCTTCTGTAGGATCCTCTAGCATCCTGCTGTGGTAGTGCTTCAATTACTACAATAAAACAAGAGACCACTTCATGCTCCCTAGGTAAGTGTATGATACATTTTTCAATATTTGCTGGACCTAGGTTACAAACTATGGGAGTGGTGAGTTCAGTACTTGGTAAAAATTGTGCCTTAGTTATTCACAAAACAAAGTGGCGAGATCGCCCTATCGATTTAAAAAGATACAGCCGTTCTTGGGGTTGTGCTGACCCTTAAAAGCAGCTCTCCCACGATTGAATGGGTCTGACGGCGCCCCTAAAGCACCCAAGTGCGCAAAAACCCAACGGAATCACAAATTCTCAACGTGTTAGGGATCACATTCCACATAGCGGGTGTGCACTTAATTATTCTGCCAGATTTCCAAAGCTATTGGAACCACCTGTTTGCTCATTTGCTCCTTGAAACCTAAGAGTCATCAGCTCCACCTGGAGCTTTGGATTGGAAAACTTGTATTTCCCTTTCTGTTTCTTCCACTTCGTATATTTTCTCACTTGTCTTTGAATGTTTGCGTGAAATGCCTGTAAGCAGGGACACTAGTTTTCAAGGATTGAATAGAAATTTCAACTATGTTTGGAAAGATAGTTAAAAGAACAACTTGGTTAATTCCAAAACCGTTAAATGTATTTGTGCAAACATCCGATGGACTGAATGTGTAATGCGGCAGTGATGTGCAATGCTCTGGACAGGAGATGAAACGTTTTGTAGTGCGGGCCAACGAACAAAAGAAAAGAAATAGCTGGAGAGTATTTAAAAATTATACTTTAAAAACAAATTGCAAAAACTATAATACAACCTTGTGATCAATGAAACTGATTTTTAAAAAAATTCATATATTCTTGTTTGAACTGCACAGTAATAATTCTCAAAAGCAAACATGGCAACAGAAACGAAACTATGTGATATTAGACATTTCGTTCGTTTCTTGTGCTCAGAAATTGAAATACGCAACGAAACAAGTCATAAGCACACCGAAGAAATCTATTGCCTAGTGACAAATCTGCCTCCGGAACAAAACTTTACTGGTGGTGGGAATTTAGTTTCGATCCTTCTTAGAATTATCACGGGGGTTTAGTTTCTGGACTGGTATTTTATTCAACATTGTTTGGTTGTTTACATTTCGTAAGGCCAGAACTGTAGTGCCCTCATTATTCAGAGGATTGTGTCCAAAATGACTATTTCCAGCTCGATATGACCTGACTTAAAGTCCAGATATTTTGAAAATAATTCCTTAATTTTTGTCCTGACATAAAGCCACTGGAACAATACTGTAAATGCTCAAAATTTGAAAATCGCAGTTTTTATCCATCTTGTGCAAGGAAATAGAGATTTTTTTCCTTTAGTGAACTTTGTTCTCCACAATTATTACCCGAGTAGAAACGTATTATGTAAATATATCTTGACTTATAAATTTTACTGAATCCAATACATTTTGGTTTAAGAAGCTACAATCCAGGGCTAGTAATTTAAAAACTGCTAATGTGTACAAACCCCGAGAATTGCGCACGGCTTTAAACAAAAATGCCCCCCATTTGTGAACAACTTACAATAGAAATGTTTGTAATCGTTTTTGAACATACAAATTAGGTTTGTGTTTGTTTTTTTTAGATGGTGAGGGACTAATTTATTTAGTTCTTGATCACATTAATGAGAATGGAACAATAACAAGATCAAGAAATTGTTTTTTATCGCTGCTCCAGTTCATCTGCTCAATATTTCTTGTTTTAGATATTTCTTTGTTACTTTACTCAATGTCATTCTTTAAACGACATACTATCCACAGATGAGAGAAGTGACATTCGCGTTTCAAAAGAGAGGATGTATTGGTCACCAGGCAGAGGGCTTTTCTCGTGCTCCTAGAAGGAAGAGAATCGAGAGACCAAGTCCCCCCCCCCTTATTCGAGGGATTTCCCCTGCAATCCTTTCGAAACAAAAGTTGGTAACATTTCATGTCATTCCGAATATCCAGCACGGTGTGTTTCGAGTAATGATTGAGAGCCAGGAATCTCTTGAAGAGTAATGGAATTAATAGATAAAAGATAGATGAAGAGTTACAGACAATCACTGGTGTGTAGAAAAATCTGGAACCAAACAGAACAGTACAGTGAAATATTTTCTCTTAATTTATTTCATCTTCGTTGCCTGGTTTGTGCAATCTATTTCTTAAATATCTAGTTCACTTTCACTTATTTACTTAATTTCGTTGCCCGACTGATGTTACTTTTATCAATGTTATAATTTATTTTATTTTGGAATGGAATGTACATATAACAGAATTAAACACTAAATTAAGCTTATTATGTTATGCATTCAAAATTATTTCTAATTCTCTCAGCCTTCGTGCAGCTCCTTGCGTGTATTTTGCAAATGTACATTCCCGCCTGAGATATGGCATAATATTCTGGGGAAGCTCATCCTTTAGTGCCCACATATTTATATTGCAAAAGAAAATTATCCGAATAATGAAAAAATCCCACCCACGTGATCCGTACAAGCCTCTTTTCATTGAGCTTGGAGTCTTACCATTTCCTTGCCTATTTATTTATGAGTCTTTAGTATTTGTCAAAACTGACTTATTTAACGGTGGGAACTAATTTTGATGTAATACTGATATTTATAGTTGCAACACTCGACGTAGAAATCATGTTCATCAAGTGTCAGTATCAACAGCTCACAAGAAATCCACATACAATACATCTACGTTACTTTACAACGCATTGCGAGATGAAATTAAACAATTAAAATCGGTACACAAATTTAAGTTAAAAGTAAAATATTTTCTACTGCAAAACTGTTTCTATACAGTTAGAGACTATACTGATCGTCAAAAAGAAAAATAATGTTTACTGTAACAATATTGATTCAGTGGTGAGTTGTAGTTGACATTTACATAATTGAAATGATTGAAGACGTTGTCATTGTCAACAATAGTATTTTTTTTATTATTGTTCACAATGACAACGCCTTCAATCATTTCAATTCCTGTAACAAAACCAAGATACAGTATAATGAATTAGTTTACATTTGCATTGTATAATTTTAACAAAATACTCAATATGCCTGTAACAAGTAATGTACTTCAGCTTCCGGGCCAATGACCCCTTTCTCGATCGGGTTTTGTCCAGTTTCCCTGATCTATTGAGCTGATTTAATGTAAAGTACCTCCAAATTAAAATATAGGTTTCAAATTCAAGGGACCACGACATCAATCCGATCGATTGAGGCTCAATAAATTTTGGAGAAAATTGGCTGAACGGTTTAGCCGCTAGTATTGTTCACAGACGGACAGACGATTTGGCGTTAAAAGATTTTTCGGTATCAATGTCTCACAAAGTATGGCTTCTGGCTATACTACATGCTATAAGATTGTTTTTCTAAATTTAGTAACTGAATTAATCCATTTCTCATTGCCAGAGCCCTGTAATACGAGCATTATTTTCGAAAATTCGCCCTTTTTCGGGTATTCCATAACGTTATTCTACGTAAGCGGTAGCGAAAAAAATAAAATGTTTCTTTAATCTCTTTTCGGACAGTGTGTCCTCTTTCCATCCCGGACTATTGCACTCGCATTGCATGTTTATTGTGTTAGCGAATGTTTGATTGTTGTGCATCAGACGTTTCTTGTTGCTAGTCTATGTCTGAATTTGTCTGATACAGTTGTTTTTTGTTGGTAGGTGAAGAGAGTTTTGCATCAGAGAAAGCCAACACAGTCACGACACAACAGAGCGAAAGCAAAGACCTGGGTTACATCCCTAAGAGTAGCTTCAACTACGACCGCACTACGCATCATAAGGACGCGCTCCCAAAAACGAGCATGCACACGGTGAAACGTTTTAAGTGTTCCATTTGCAATAAGATGTTCAGTAGAAAGGAGGACTTAATTAGGCACATACGCATCCACACTGGTGAGAAACCTTTTCAGTGTTCCATCTGTGAGAAGACTTTCACTCAGAAGGGAAGATTGAATGAGCACACGCGCACCCACACTGGTGAGAAACCATTCCAGTGTTCCATCTGTGAGAAGACCTTCAATCGCGGAGGACACTTGAATGTGCACATGCGCACTCACACTGGTGAGAAACTTTTCCAGTGTTCCGTCTGCGAGAAGACTTTCACTCGGAAAAATTCTTTAGATAAGCACATGCGCACCCACACTGGTGATAAACCTTTCCAGTGTTCCATCTGTGAGAAGACCTTCAATCGCGGAGGATACTTGAATGTGCACATGCGCACTCACACTGGTAAGAAACTTTTCCAGTGTTCCGTCTGCGAGAAGACTTTCACTCGGAAAAATTCTTTAGATAAGCACATGCGCACCCACACTGGTGAGAAACCTTTCCAGTGTTCCATCTGTGAGAAGACCTTCTCTCAGAAGGGAAGCTTGAAGGAGCACACGCGCATCCACACTGGTGAGAAACCTTTCCAGTGTTCCGTCTGCGAGAAGACCTTCACTATAAATGGTCACTTGGTTCTGCATATACGCACCCACACAGGTGAAAGGCCCCACCAATGTTCAATCTGCGAGAAAACCTTCACTCAAAAAGGAGGCTTGAATCTGCACATGCGCATCCACACTGGTGAGAAACCTTTCCAGTGTTCTATGTGTAAAAAGACTTTCAGTCAGAAAAATGCTTTGGATAACCATATGCGCACCCACACTGGTGAGAAACCTTTCCAGTGTGCCATCTGTGAGAAGACGTTCAGTCAAAAAGGACCCTTGAATAAACACATGCGTACGCACACTGGCGAGAAACCTTTTCAATGTTCTGTCTGTGAGAAGACTTTCACTGAAAAAGGAACCTTGGATAGGCACATGCTCACCCACACTGGTGGAGAAACCTTTCCAGTATTCCGTCTGTGAAAAGACCTTCACTAAAAAAGTAACCTTGGTTCAGCACATACGCATCCACACTGGTGAAAGGCCTCACCAATGTTCCATTTGTGAGGAGACCTTCAGTCAAACGGAACCTTGAATAACCACATGCGCACTCACACAGGTGAGAAACCTCTCCAGTGTTCTGTATGTGAGAAGACCTTCACTCAAACAGGAGGCTTGAATGAGCACATGCGCACCCATACCGGTGAGAAACCTTTCCAGTGTTCCATCTGTGTGAAGACCTTCACTCAAAAGGGAGGCTTGAATAAGCACATGCACACCCAAACCGGTGAGAAACTTTTTCAGTGTTCCGTCCATGAGAAAACCTTCACTCAAAACGGAGGCTTGAATGAGCACATGCGCACACTCACTTGTGAAAAGACTATCCAGTGTCCTATCTGTGAGAAGACCTTCAGTCAAAATGGAATGTTGAATAGGCATTTGCGCATCCACACTATTGAGAAACCTTTCCAGTGTTCCGTCTGTGTGAAGACTCTCACTTGAAAAGGAGGTGTGAATGAGCACATGCGCATCCACGCTCGTGATAAACCTTTCCAGTGTTCCATCTGTGAGAAGACCTTTAGTCGAAAAGGGCACTTGGATAAGCATGTGCGTACCCACACTGATAGAATGCCTTTTCCACATTTTATCTCGGAGTAGACCTTCACTGAGGAATGAGCTCTGAATAAGCACAGACGCATATACACAAGTTATAAATCATTTCAGTTTTCCATCTAAGGAGACTCCCTAAAACGTACTATTTTGAAAGTATTCTTCATTATATCTACTCCAGATGATGGAAATAATATCATTTTGTTGTTGCGTTGAATATAAGTATACTGAAGAATAATGATCAGGTTCTTCAGTATATTACTAATTTTTCCTGAATTTGGTTATATTTTGCTTATAAGAGAACCTATGTGAGGCACAAGTTATTGTACTGACACCTTTGGCAAATTTGATAAAGACATATTTTCCCTGTTAAAAGTAATTTAGATTTGACTTAACATTTTGCTACAATTGTTTTGCTTTATAGTACTTTTAGAACACTCCCATAACTTCTAATGTAAAACCAGATACAGAGAAAGTAAATTGTAATAGACTCCTGAAAATTAAGAAATTTTTCCATTGGAACTTTGTTTTCGAAGATCACGTGGATGGAAGTGTCATGGCAATGTCGCCACACATTGTATGGAAGAACGCACGCCGCTTTAGAAGTGAAAGATGCCATTGGTATCAGTTTACCCTATCCAATGTAAAAATTGCCAAAATTTTAATCACACTCAATCAAATTGCAAATTAGATTCTCGATGTGTATGTTGTTTAGATAAACATCAATATACCAATTGTAATAAACCTAAACATTTTATTCCTCAATGTGTGAACTGTTTACAATTTCATACTGCTAATAATAGAGGTTGTAAATTTTTTTAAATTATTATTAATAAATCAAATAGAACTTCTAATCCTAGGATTTCTTCAACTACAAAGAATGCAATACTGAAAAATAAATCTTATCCTAGACCCAACACTTCGATTACTTCCACAACAAACTCCGTTTCTTCACCACGTAACTTACACAATTTTCCGCCTCTACCATCTCTTTCGAACTGTTTATAAAATGTGCTCCAAAATACCCATGCTTTTCCTCTTATTAATCACGTAGACATCAATTCAATTCTTCCCATTATCACAAATGAAATAATTAACCTAATTTTTAGGTTTCATTAAATCATGAAGGAGTTATTACCGAAAATATTTAATAATAATTACCATTATCTAAAATTGTTAAACTGGAATGCCAATTGGTCTTGTTCATCAATTACAAGAATTCAAAAATGTTTCACATGTTCATCAAATAGAATTCAGATTCCAAACTATTTATTTTATAGAAAAGATCATTTCTCATTTAAATAAGGAGATGTTGCAGTTTTAATGAGAAAGAAAATTAAACATTCACAAATATATCTTCCAACTAATAATAATTTTAAAATCTTAGCTTTGAAAATTAACTTTCTTAATGGTCGTGTAACGCTAATGTGTGCTTACAATCCCCCCAATCACAAATTCCCCTCAAATATATTTTCTTAAATACTCCTCAACACAAACTACAAAACATTATTAATAGGTGAGTTAAACACTACGCATCACGCATGGGGTTGTAACTATACTTCACTTCAAGGTATATCCTTATTTAAACTAAGTTAAAAAAAAATAATAGGATTATACATGCACCTAATCAACCAACATATTATTCATATAATTACACTGTACAGTCTGACATATTAGGTGAAATAATATCTAATAATTTTGATTCGCCTGTCTTTCAATATTGACAATATAGGACAGTCATTATCATAGAAGGGCAGAATGACATTAACTTGGGCGGTAACTTTACACCTGAACAACATGTAAACAAATTACAATGTGCCGCCCAAAATACTAACATTGTAGTCTCGACTCTGCCCTTCTGGTACAACAGACCAACATTATGCAGCGAGATTAAGCACGCAAACCAAAAATTGAAACTGCAGCTGAGAGAAACAAATGTCACACTTTTTGAAATTAATTTCCTCTCAGCAAAACACTTCACCCGGCATGGTCTTCACATGAACCTTCCTGGAAAACATGCAGTCGGTAACAAGCTTGCACAATGCATCAACTCCAGTCCTACGCAGTCTCCTGCCAAAAATCCGTCCCTTTCACCTTCCTTACGTTCTCCACCCCCCACCCTTATTTCGAAACCTGTTGCCTCTTCCTCTGAACATACTGCCGTTTCTCCCATTCCCACTACCAATTCATCTACATCTGATGCCCCATCTTCCTCACAACCTGTCACTGCCGGGACACACTACATCCTTCGACCACGCACTCGAGGTAAAAATGGAGTAAATATATAGCAACTACAGTCAGATGCAGCAGAAAAACATTGTAGGTACTTGCAAAAAATAAACATTCTTCACCATAATGTTCAATCCCTTTCAAATAAAACTGAGTTTATCGAGGCAGCTCTACAGAGCGATCTAAATCAAACGGACGTTCTTTGCTTTACAGAACATTGGTTATCTCCTAATGAACTTAGCATTTTCCAAGTTCCAAACTTTTACCTCGCAGGCTTTTATTGCAGAGAGAGAGAATCGCATTAAGGTCCTACGTATGGGGGTTCCTGTATTTACGTTAGAAATAATATTGATTCTATCCCCTTGGCGGAATTAAATGTGTATTCCATTGAAAATATTTTCGAAATTTCTGTTGTACATCTTACTTCACTAAAAGTGATAATACTTTGCATTTACAGACCTCCAACTAAGAGAACTGCAGATTATATTTTGTTCTTAGAAAACCTGGAGATAACACTTAAGAAAGTCAGTAATCGCTCTTTTGAATCCATTGTTGTATGTGGAGATTTTAACATTGATTTTCTGGTCGAATCTTGCGAGAAAGAAAAGTTTCTCAATTGAATTAATTCCTTCAATTTAGACATTACAATTAATGTACCTACACGGATCACACAAAATTCGATGAAGGCAATTGATCAAATTATAATTAACAAAACTACTACTCGATATGAAGTTGAAACAAAAGATTTAGGATACACTGACCACGATGCACAAATTCTTACCATTATAAGAAATGCGATCACTGACACAATAAATAATACGCGTATGACTAGATTGTTTACAAAAATTGAAATAAAATTATTCATTGATTACTTGATGCAGGAGTCATGGGAAGCGGTTTATAATGCTGTTGATACAAACGACAAATATAATTCTCTTTTTTTTTCAACTCTTTCATTTCATTTTAACACTTGCTTTCCTCTTCAAAAACGAAAATTAAATATATCACGGAAAAGCAATTCTTGGATAACACAAGGGATTAGAACATCTCGTAAAACAAGCGAATTCTTTCACTTCCAAACGTCATAACGTATCTCAAGATTTCCTTATCTACTTTAAAAAATACAAAACATTGTTACGAAAAGTCATAAGGCAGGCTAGAAACAAGAAACACGATCAGGATATTTTGAACTCAAAAAACAAAACAAAAGCAATGTGGAATATAATAAAAATACGACCAAATCAACTAGAAACCCTGTAGAGAATGTTTTTAAAATATATATATTTATTTATTTATTTTACGTAAAAAAAAGTTAAAAACTGCGTATGACGTGCAATGGGGAAAAGTGAATTGTGTGCACATTTTCAAAATTCTGTGATCCCTACACTAAGTCATATACTACTTAAATTTTGAAAGGGAGAAAAAAAACAAAAAAATATAACGATATTAATGTGAACGATCCGGCAACAGTGGCTAGTCTCTTTAACCAATACTTTTCGAGAATTGCTGCCGATCTCACTCAGGGTCTTCAGTCACAAAATTCAATAATAGACAGTTCACCTAAAATTTTAGACACGATGTTCGTTTCCGAAACTTCTTCCTTTGAAATTCTCAAAATAATCGGTAAATTAAAAAATAAATATTCGCCCGGTTTAGATGAATTTCCGGACGCTCTGTTAAAGACCTGTGCATATGCCATTATACACCCGTTAACTCACATATTTAATTCATCGTTATGCACCGGAAGGTTTCCAGATATTTTCAAAACAGCTAAAATTAAGCCGCTCTTCAAAAAAGGCAACAAAAATGAAATTCAAAATTATCGGCCCATTTCTCTTCTATCAGTTTTTTCAAAAATATTAGAGAGACTTTTTTACGTACGAATGGAAACGTTTCTCAGTAAACGCGATGATTGCCAACATTGATTTAGAAAATAAAATCAACGGAAACAGCTATATTTTCTTTTCTTAAAGATGTCGCCTCATCATTGGATCAAAACGAGGCACCTATTGGATTATTTTTAGATCTCTCAAAAGCTTTTGACGTCATTGATCATGACCTTTTACTTTCAAAATTACCTTCATTTGGAATCCGTGGTATTGCTCTAGATTGGTTATGTTCGTACCTGAAACAACGATCTCAGAGAGTTAAAATACCTTACTGGAATGATGGAAAATTACGTACGCACCTTTCCGACTCTTTGCCCATTGCACGTGGAGTTCCTCAAGGATCGATTCAGCCCCTATTCTGTTCCTACTTTACGTAAACGATATGCCCTCGACGATTCGAAACGGAGGAACGGTTCTCTTTGCAGATGACATGAACATCCTTTCCAATAAAGAAACCATAAATAGTACAATATCAGATGTTTCAAATTGGTTCCGAAATAACAAATTAATAGTAAACGAAAAGAAAACGGTTTTAATGCAGTTTTCCATTTCAAATAAACAATTGTTTTCCATTGAAAATGAACGGTGTACCATTGACTGATGTTAAGGCAATAAAATTTTTAGGTCTCTCAATTCAGTCAAATCTTAAATGGAACGTCCATTTAAATGAATTGAACTCAAAATTAAGTTCATTATGCTACGCGTTCAGAAGTCTTTCAAATTCAGTCAGCCTGCATACTGCTCGTTGTGTATATTTCGCGAATGTTCATTCCCGCCTGAGATATGGCATAATATTCTGGGGAAATACATCTTATAGCTCCCAGACTTTTAGATTACAAAAACCAATCGTACGAATAATAACCAAATCCCACCCACGTGATTCATGTAAGCCTCTCTTCATTAATCTAGGAATTCTACTATTACCTTGTCTGTTTATTTACGAATCAGTGGTTTTTGTCAAAAATGACTTGCTTAAGGGCGGGAATATATTTTCAGAAAATGCCAATGTCTATTACTATAAGACTCGACGTAGAAATCATATTCATCAGGTGACAGTATCAACAGCTCAATACAAAAAATGCACATTCAATACATGTACATTATTTTACAACACTTTGCCAGACGACATTAAACGATTAAATTCGATAGAAAAGTTTAAATCCCAAGTGAAATCGTTTCTGCTGCATAACTGTTTCTATACAATTAGAGACTATACTGAGCATCACAAGAAAAGTAATATTAATTTTAACAATGATAGGTGAGGTCATCATCCCAAGAGTCTCATCATGCAAGTATTTAGGCATTCATATAGATAGTAAAATAGGGTGGGAGAAGCATATAAATCAGGTAGTTAGGAAAACGTGGGAGTCTTTGCATTTTGTATTGCGAATTCTAAAGAAAAGCTCTGCAAACGCAAAAGAATTAGCATATTCTTCGCTGGTTCGCTCTCTCATGGAATACGGAGTGGCATGTTGGGATCCATACAGAAAGTCGCACCGGAAAAATCTAGATAGAATACAGAGAAAAGCGAATAAGTTTACCTATAGAACTAACGCGATAAAAAAGGCATGGGAACCTCTAGAAATGAGAAGAACAAGGGGGAGGCTTTGCGCTCTTTATAAATCATCTGTAGGTCAAACAGCTTGGAAGGAAATTCAGGTTAGACTAGAAAAAACAAATTATTTCGGCCGAAGCGATCACACTCACAAAACTCGAACAAGGAAACAAAATTCAGATCTTGGGAAATTTTCCTTTTGTAACAGAACAATTAAAGATTGGAACAGTTTACCCGCAGCAATTTTCAAAGCCTTTCCTCTAAGTGTCCGAAATTTTAGAAATAAGTTAGAACAATATGATAGTCATAGACATTAAATGAGTAAGTGCTGTGAAGTGCGATGAAGTGGTGGTCAGTGTAACTCAAAGCAAAAACAGTGTAGTGTTGTGCAGTGCAGTGTCGTGCAGTTAATTGTAGTGAACGCGATCAATGAATTAAAAACAATAAATTTAGCCAATATTTATGTAGCTTGTATTAAATTTTAGCATCACCGACACATAATTATAATTATTATGTATCATACGAGTTGAAATATTTGTTATAATACTTAATATTAGTGATAGTATGATTATTGCATGTTCGGCTTGTATTGTACTCCTTTATTATGATTGTTATTATTAATATTGTTATATTTAATATTAAGTGTTATTATTATTGTAATTATTGTTAATTAACTGCCACCGGGTCATACCCAATTGCAGTTCAAATAAATCTATGTTTGTATACATAATGCATTATTTACCATTTGGACTGTATAAATGAGTATAAACAACCTGTAACAACTATTGTACTACAGCCTCCGGGTCAATGAGCCCCATCTCGATCAGGTTTTTCGTCCAGTTTCCCTGATCCATTGAGCAAATGCTGAGATGGCCCCTTGTTTTGCTTCTGGACATAAATGTAACTTCATTTTCTGTGGGAAATACAATTATTCAAATTCTCGTTTCCATATTGTCGCGGCAGGAAGTATTATTCCGAAGGACAACATGGATAAGAGCCAAAATTATTGCTTATTTATCTTTGAAAACAGATTTTATTACATGGGAGCTTTTTTTCAAAATTCAAAATTTAAATAGTACATGACTCAGTGCAGGGATCACAGAATTTTGAAAATGTGCACACTATTCACTTTTCCCCATAGCACGTCATACGCAGTTTGAACTGTTTTTTGACGTAAAATAAAAATAAAAAAAGTAATAAGCTCATACAAGAGCTTTCTGCCGCCGACCCCTGACATGTGCCCTCTGCGCCCAAACCCACCCAACAGAAGACTGTCCCTCCCACACCTCCTCAGACCGCACCTTCACCCCCACCTGCGCCAACTGCAATGGACATCACGCTGCCTTCGACCAAACCGGTCCTTTCATATTCAAAGCCAGATCCACCCGTGCCCAACAAATCTCTAAGCTCCAATCATTCTCCCCCACCCCGAACGCTCTCAGCTAAAGCCTCCCTGCCCTGAAAACACAAAATCACTCCTACGCTGCAGCCATCAACTCAAACCTATCCCAATCCACCACTGACCAACAACAAGCCCCCCAAACCACAGACTACAGCATTAAAGATTTTATTTCCCTCTTCAAAGACCCAACTAAAAATCATTATCCAACACCTACCCACCCTCCTCAACATACTCAAAGGCCCAGAGGGCATCATCACAAAACTGATCACCGCTGGAATCAAACTGGTAGAAATCCTCAACTAAAATGGCTCACCCTCCTAGAATCCTATCCTTATCCTCCTGGAATGCGGGCGGTGGAATAACCCAGAAAAAACCTCTCCTTACCCAATTCCTAAATGATAACTCCATCGGGATCCTACTAATACAAGAGACGTTCCTAAAACCTAACCACCCCTTTTCCATCCCCAACTATGTAGTCACCCGCACCGACAGAACCTCTGCTCCCACGGAGGCACGGCTATCCTGACCCGTCGCACCATCCCTCACTCACCCTACCCACTGCCCCAACAATAGCTCTGGAATGTACTGCCATCATTACAGGTATCACATCATCACCAGTAATCATCATTTCGTGTTACAGAAAACTTAGCATCCCTATCCCTGACTCCGACCTTGACGTACTGACTAACCTCCCCACCCTTTCATAATTGCAGGCGACTTGAACTGTAAATCGACCGGTTGGGGTTGCGTGACAACCTTCCTTCTTTTACCTTCACAGTTGTTTTCTACATATATATTTCCATGACACACGGGATTGTCTCTTATCTTTTGAATATTATTTTTGAATTTATTTACATAATCATTAATTTGCAAAGAATCGACACCGCTCTTTTGGATCTGGTTACATAAAATTTCAACATGAGGCATTACTTTGCTAAAAAACTCAAGCCAAAATAAGAATAGATCATCATTCAACAAATTTAGTAATCCTACAGCCTTTCTAATCGTATTACTGTCAGATTCTCCATCAATTCTCTTCAAAACATTGAATCAGATCATCTTTGTGAGCATAAACAAGAACTGACCTGCTTTGAAAAGACCAACGAGTATTTGGTCCATGGGGCAGGCGTCTTTTCACCACATTGTTTAACACAGTCATTCGTTTGGATGAACGTGAAAAGAAAACAGCAAATCCTTCAAGACTAGAAAAAATTTCTGGCCATTTTGTTTCGGGAAGCACATTTTGCAACTATTAAATTGAACTGGTGAGCGTAGCAGTGAACGAAGTGTGCAAAACGATAAGTTTTTTGCAAAATATTTTGCACACCATTAACCTTTCCTGACATCACGGATGCTCCATCATAACTCTGGCCAATTAATTTGTCAATTTTCATGCAATTTCAAAAGCTGAAGCTGCTCTAAAATACACCGACTGATACTCTCAGATGTGTGAGCCTTTGGAACTATAAATCCCCAAAAGCGCTCATAGATTTTATTGTCATGAACATATCGGATTATCAGTACCAATTGACTCTGAGTAGAAACGTCAGTCGTTTCATCAGCTTGAATTGCAACAAAATCTGAATTTGTTACTTCTCGTAATATTAACGAACGTGCAACACTCAATATTGCATCAAGCAATTCATTTTGCACAACCTTTAATGTTCCTAAGAAACCACATTTATTTTCGGTCACATGTTTCTTCAAAATACTGTCAACGTCACTCATTAAATTTATTAATCCACGGATCACACCAGGATTGGAGGAATCAGCTGATTCATCGTGCCCTCGTAAAGCAAGCTCGAGAGAAGCACAAAAGCGAATGCCGTCAATGATTCTGCTTAAAATGTATCAATTTTCTCTCACACTTTCGTTGTGTTCCTTAACAGAACGTCTGTAAGCTGAATCGAGTTGTGATTGAATGCTTACAGAACCCAGCATTTGAAATTCAATTTCATAATGCATGTGTTTTTCACTCATGGCGTGCTTCTTTACCTCTTTCAAATGTTTTATATCCTTCACACCTTTTACTGTCCAGGATTCATCAGTCTGAGGTGAGAATATTAAACACACGAAGCAAAAAAATGCGTGAACTTCATCACAACCACAAAGCCACTTTGCCAGTAAATACAACTTTGAGTGAAATTTTCGTACAAAAGAACGATTGCCATTTCTATCAGGTTGTATATTTATAATATCAGGCCGAGGTGGTCCAACTCTCTTCATGCACAGCCGTACATCATAATCAAGATTGACTGTTTTCAGGCATTTTACAGAATTGGAAACAATTCTCAATCTCAAGGCAACACACAATTGAACAACACATAATGGCCGCAAAGATCAGAACACAGAGCATTCATACAGTTTGTACATGGATCGGAAAACCGATGCCGACCATGCTGATTGCACACGACTGCACTCAATGCTTGTGAGGGGCAGATCAGTTAAACAGGCCACCAGCAGATCGCACTGGCCTTGACGTAAATGAAGCGAAAGAAATACTGTAAGTTTAAAAATCGATCAATAGGTAGCGCCGGTCAAGGGCGATGCTACTTCCCTTGGCAGGCTGCTCGGCGGCGGCCATCGCAAGACGCCAGTTGCCGAACCTATGTTGCCATTTGAGCACTCATTGGTGGCGATTTCTTTGTCAGTAAGTTCTGTAACAACAGCGTATTTTGGACACTGGGGCGAGTGTCCGCAGCCAATGATAACCTCTGTGGGGAACAAGCGGGAGTATGAATGCTAAAAATACGTTCGATTCGAAAACAACGCTACGAAGATGAATACCCACGGAGATTATTTTAAATAGTGCAGGAAGAGAAATACTGATCTCAGTAGGAGGGTGGCAGTGTCCCTAGCGCCTCCCTGCTGCAGCCGCCACTGAGTAAATGTAGTTAAATTTCAATATGGCTGTAATAAAGGCCACGAAAATAATAATGTTGACCTCTCGCTTACGAGTTCCCAGTAAGCGTGATAGGTGCACATAAGTGGAATTGAGAGTATAGGAGTGGGAAGGCCCCGTACCATTCGACGATGAGTTGCGGCTAAAACCTCGACGGCAATTCGTGACTCTAGCGCAATTGTGGTGCTTTTGGGAACTATTACGAGCAGGCGCTCCCGGTTCTGTCCGTTCCGCGGCGTTCGGTTCGGTTGTGTTCATTCCTCATTGTCAGCGTATCATAGACAAATAATACATAGATGGATCACTTGTATAGGCAGGAGTGGCCGAGCAAACGATGCATACATCCGCCGGGCGCGGTGCAATCGCGTTCATCGTACACTCCTTGAAAGATAGGAAGTCTGTGGAAATATTCTCAAACGAGGAATTCCAGGCGGACGCCTTTACCTTAGTCTTTCTGGCGAACACGTGTGTAGTGGTTTGTCGTGTTCAACGGTTATACAGGTGTTTGTTTCTCGTGCTACGTTCGTGTATTATATCTAAAACGTGGATGAAATGGTACGAAAGGGAAATAAATGTTCCGTATTGAATTGCGCTGATTGTTTTAGTAAGAGACATCGCTTTCCTCGAAGTGACGAAGAATTGCTAGCGAAATGGGTTAATGCTTGCGGTAATCCATTGATTTCTGAGATAACACCTCAAGGGAGTTTCAGGAACACATTTATTTGTGATCGGCATTTCTCCGAGGAAAGTAAATGCGCAGAATTAAAGCGAGGACTAAAAAGAAATGCTGTTCCTACGCTTTTTCTGCCTGGTAAGAAAGGTTGAATATTGGCATTTTTCTACTCTACATAGAGAAATATAAAGATAATGCAAATTAATATTGATATTAGCTTATTTAGTAAATATGTATTTACATACAAATCCGTTCCCTGTTGATAACTAATTAAACAATTTTTCTATTCAGTAATGAGATGCAATTCAATTGAGTATTAATTCCTAAAATCAAACTATTATTATTTGTATTAATTTGGTAAAATACTTGGCCACGTTAATTCTCAATTGTTTGGTTTGTCCTTGTTTTCGCTTTAGTTTTCAAAAGAGTAATCATTTGTGACTTTAGATTTACTTAGTATTTTATATATGGCTTCTGAAAGTCTGCTTGTAACTTCCTAGTCATTCCTACTGTGCCTTAAGTTTCTGTATTGATATTGCTAACCTCATATCTGATGAGAATATTGTAAAAATTGAACCAGTAATTCTTATAACTGTGTGAGAAAATTAAAATTTATTCTGATTGTGGATTGATTGTTAATGTGATATTCAATTAATTATTACTTCAATAATATTCAATATCAATTGTTGGATTGTTGTGTGATGGATATTTGTATTGTAAAGAGAAGTAATTACCGCTTACGAGTTGACAGCACTCGTAATGGCACACACACAAGTGGAAGGGAGACGTCTTGGATTGGTGGAATATAGGTTAAGAGTGGGGAGACGCCTTTCTAGTCGACGGTGCTGCGCCCGGTGAATGTATGCATCGTTTGCTCGGCCATCCCCTTAAGATGGGAGTGATCGTTCTATGTATGAGTGCTCTGTGCAGCGTATCGTTTTACGTGTGGTAGGGAGACCCATTCAAAATTTCACGGCTCATTCATTGTACTTCAAGTAAGAGTGTATATTGCTTAATGTTTATTAAATTAGAGTATTATTAGAGTTAATTTCTTTTAGTTTAGTTTGTGTTTGCATTAGCATTTATTAGGTTTTTGGGTTGATCCCGGGTTTAGGGTGGCACGATTCCTTCGGTTCCTTTTATGATTCATTATTTCTCGCGATATCTATGTTTATAGTTGCGCGGTTCACTATAACAACTGAATTATTTATGTTCAATGTTAAATGAAAAGAAGTTACGTGATAATTTGTTGGCCTGGAATTGTGTGTATTTTCACATTTCAAATCTTCTTCAAATAGGTTTGTGTGTGTACTGAGATGGAAGGTATGACTTTTCTTAAAAGTGAGTGTTCCCTATAAATTAAATTCTCTTAAAAGTGAGTGAGGTATATAATACAGCGTGAGCGCCAGAGCGACAGCGGAGGCGCGAACCAGGTCTCGAGAGCGAGGGCCGGAAGGCCCTCGCGAACGTAGCACGTTGGATCCGTCGGGTAGCGATGGGCAGTAGCACGTCGCGGACCACTTGGTGAAAAAAATGCGTCGGTTAAAGAAATGTGTAGGTTATAAAATTAAGTTTGTAGCGTGAAAATACGAATATTCAGTTCACCTAATGAGAGTACGTTGCTACGGAGATCTTGCAAAGTTGGAAATCGCACACTTTGCTGGGCTGAACCAATCAACTGGTGGAACGGACAGAACCGCGACGGTCGGCAGTAATGCCTCATTCACAATGCAAACTTAAACGTAACGTAAGCCGTAAACTTATGCAGTAAACTTTTCACGTAGAAACGATCATTCACAATAGCAAACGTAAGCTGGAACGTAGGTTTTGCCTGAACCAATCAGAATTCAACATATTGATCGATTCGTTTCTAGCATTTTTTTCGACTTTCCTATCGATTTCGCCTTTTGCATCTGCATTATCGGTCACAATTTTGTTTGTCATTTCGAACCAACACTTCGCAACTCGTACCAAAACTCCACAAACTTCTCTGCTCTTCCTTTCGACTAAACACACCAATACACACGCATAAACAAGAATCTATCTGGAGTCGACCTTCCTTCTCGCGGATTTCGTTGTGCATTTGTTTTCTTCATGCTGTTCTCTGATTGGTCTTCGGTAGAATTTCGACGTAAACTTAAACGTAGAAGCTTGGAGCTTGCGAGCTCTTAAGTTTACGTCTTACGTCTACGTTTACGTCAAGGCATTGTGAATGATCTCGCTGTATAACCCATTTCTAGGTTTTGCGGCTACGTTACGGTTACGTTTAAGTTTGCATTGTGAATGAGGCCTTAGATCAGCTCGTAATAGTTCCCAAAAGCACCACAATAGCGCTAGAGTCATGAATCGCCGTCGGATTTCTAGCTTCCAGTTTAGACTGTGGCGCGCCTGGCGGAAGAGGGCGTCGTTGACTCATCCGTTCTTCGTTTGCTCTGTGGTTGTGGCTGATTGCGAATTTCAGAGTAAAAATTAGAATTCGACAAAATATTCTCAATCTGTGTAGAACTAGTGCTCAATAAATTTCCTTCATAACATGAACCAAATGGAAATATTGTCGGAAAGTGTGATTAAAATAGAAAACGTAAGTTTTATTTCTTAATCAATTATCATTTTTAAAGGTAAATTATTAAGGAGGAAAAGTAAACTTCTGTTTTGAGGTTTTCAACTTTCAAATCGTTCTAATAATAGCCAAGAAAGACCATTAGCAATATATACATTTTTGTAAAGAGATTTATTAGCTCTCACGAACAACATGTAATTGTATGTAATTATTATAATGTTTATAGTTATGCAATATGCAACCCTACTAACATATTACATTGTTAAAGTAAAGATTATGAGATTCAAGGGTAGATGTGGCATGCAGTGAAAGTTTACTAAAAATGTCTGCCTCTCTTACAGGTAAAACAGGAACCTGATGATTATTCTGAAGAGGAAACTTACAATTTCACAGTGAGTAGATTGTTAATTTTCCTTGTATTTGCTGTATATGAGAAGTTGAGACTGAAGTTATTTTTGCTTTCTTTTTAACCCAAAAAGTGTGCAGACACAATTTTACGTTAAAAGTAAACTCTTTTCTGCTGCATAACTGTTTCTGTGCAATTAATGATGATACTGATCATCAACAAGAAAAATAATATTCATTTTAACAAAACAAAGATATATATAATGCTTTAGTTTATATTTGTTTTGAATAATTTTAAAATGGACTTAATATGGTTGTAACAAGGAATGTATACTTCAATGACCAGGTCGAAATGTTGGGAAGGGATTATGGAGCTGAAGAAAACGTGCACTAATGATTTTCTGCCCCGTATATCACATTCAGTTTTTACTGGTTTTTGACTATATAAATCAAGTGATATGGGGATTTTGAAAAATGAATAAATCATAGTATTCTTGTATTTAATAAGATGTAATACTTCTTGTTTCTACCAAGTTTTTGTACTAAAAACAGATGTTCTAGATAAACAGTATTTGCTGTAATTATGAGGGAGTAAATTGATTTTCTGAGAGTACTTCTCAAATTGTTTTGATCCTCTCATCTAAGAGGTAATGCTTGAAGTGTTGAATCCAATTGGATTAAAATATCAAATTCTGTACATCATTGAGGGAAAGAACATCTTTGAGCGGGTTTTGTGAGGATATTGCATTGTGAACTCTTCTTGATTGAGTTTAATTTCAAAGGTCATTGTAATTTCTTTTGCTTTCAATAAGCAATCTTATTTTGAAATGTCCACAACTGCATTTCCTGTGGCAAGCGTAATGTCTTATGGTGGTTACATTATGGATTACATTGTATTATCAAGAGTTTCTAAATTTTGAACTTAACTGAATGCGATATGTACATACTATAATGGTTGGATAATGCAATATCATAATTGATGCTGCAAAGTGATAGTTGTCTGTGTAAATATTGTTTAATTCAATAGAGATTTTTGCTCATAGACTTACAAGATAATATAATTGAAGGAAAAACTATGAAAACTTCTTAATTTTAACTTCATGATAAGTATAATAAAATTGCTACTGTTAATAATATGAAATTTGTGAATTGTGCTACTTTACATTATGCATTAATGTAAACTGATGTTCCATTACAATGCTGTGTTTATTTAATTATAATCAGTTGGACCCTTGAGTGACCCTTTGTAGTGACAAGAAGGTCCTGAACTGTGTGGACTGTGAAAGAAACTTGTTTTGTGGAGAGTTGCGATTGAATTGCACAATCAACCTGCCGTTCTAATTTTAGTATGAAAGATTGCTTCTGTCATTTTCCATAAATTTGAAATAGATTTCAGGTTTCTGCATTTTTCTGATCACTCATGCTGTCAACAAATTACATATACCACAATCCTGGTATAATTGGTATAATTCCAGGATAAATGGTTCCTCTATTTGCTGATGCAACGGCGTAAAGAGTGTAGGATTTGATGTAGAAAACACACTTCACTAAACTATGCAAGTAGGTAAGATTCACCAAAACGTCTCCTCAGTCATTCATTCTCTAAAATACATATGAGAACTACTACCTACACAAAATTCAAATCAATTCACTTGTCATGCTTCGTTCGATTTCTGTGTTTTTGTTCTCATTGGCTTAAAAGATTACTAGGGGACGAATTTTGATGACCTAAAACATCCATATTTAAGAAATTTAGTTGGTATTTTTGGTCATTCATTTATCTATGTGTACTTAGCCAATTAGTGGTCCTGGAACATTCACTGTCTTGAATCTTTTCCTTACAGACACTTTTGAACACAGTGTGAATATTTTCCTAGGTTGTATAATCAGCCAACCAGAATTATGAAAATGAAATATTAAATAGCAATTGATGCTAGTTTTGTGTTAATTTTACAGGTTTAATATTTCAATTAGCCAATGTTGAATTGTCAAAAATTGTTGAACAATAGTATTTAAATATTATGACCATAATTTCAAAATTAACCAACAAAATCTGTATGACAGTGATCAATAACACTGGCACACAAAAATAAATATGTACTTATACAAGAAAGTAAAATGTTGTGAGACTGTAAGACTTGACACGTGTTTATCTAGGTATGTCCGCATGCTGAATGCGAATTTGAAGCCAGAATTGTGCAACGTATTACAATTACATGTAGTTTTTGCAATTCTGGCTTTGGTTTCAGGTTCAATGCATTGACATACATAGAGAAACATGTGTCAAGTCTTTAGTTTTGACAACGCTCGAAAACAAAATTACAATTCCACAATAGTATTTTGTGATTAAAAAAAAAAAAACAGGAGAGCAGTGGCTCAATTCTGGCCTATGATTTGGATTGAGGATGTTGAAATACACGGACAACTTTTTGCGTGTGCGTGCGTGGGTGATCGTGCGCCTATGTAATTGTTACACTGGCTATGTCAGGGCCATAGCCAGTTACCAGTAATGATTATATAAAGTTGAAATCTTAAAACTGGTGGGATGGGGTGATGAGCTTCACCTATAGATTGGTACATTGAATATTGTTCAATTTGCCTTTTGAAATGATGAAAAACAATATTTTATAGGAACATAATTAAAGAAAATTTAATGAAACCTGAAATTTTCCAGCTGTATATCATGTTATTTGACAATAAATCCTGTCAAAATACACATTAAGAGGATATGAGTTTTTTTAATGCAACACACTTATTAACATTCTTGCTAAGTTAACGGTGATTCTAGATTGTAGCAAATTAAAGTAGTATCCTATTTCTGTTTGTAGAAAGGAGGCGAACAGTGCCTGTTGAAGAGCGAATTGGAGGAAGAAGGAGACGAAGAGGTGAGTGGGTGAAAAATGTTTCTCCTCCCCGTCATTTACATAGCAGATATATAATTATTGTATTTACAATATAATATAGTAGTATGATAAAGAATTGCTTATAGACTTAAATAAGAATCAAGCAAAGTCTGTTGAGCAATTAATTTAAATTAGAATTATTACAATTTTTAAACTACATTAACTTTTTTTTTCAATCATGGATAAATGTTTAGATTGGTTCTGGTCTCTGAGTGCAAGTGCACAAATATGATGCAATAATATACGAAAAATCTATATAATTAGCTATAATAGCAATATTAATAAGATAGATATGAACCTACTCGATTTCTTATTTAAATCGGTAGAAGAATAGCAATGAACAGAAAATGTATTTTTAATATGTTTATGCTTGTATGAAGCTGTGTAATCCTTTAATATTTCATAAGTGTTGTAGAAATTTGTTGTAGGCCCTTATCTTCACTTATGCAAGTTTTTACTTTCTGGCTGTTGCTCGCGCAAGTTATCTTGATAGACGAGCTCCATAGTTGTCACCCAGCACTGAATAGAGCTGCCCGTTGAGATACTTAGGTTCAACTCGGAACGGCACATACCAATTTACAATGCTGGCATTAACCACTTTATACCTTCAAAATAATTGTAACATTTCTTGAGGCACTCTTTGGGGTGTTAATACCTACTTTTGGTACGCCCTTTGGCTATGACGTAGCCAGAACCCTCCTCTCCCAGCAGCTCCCGCTGTGGAATATTGAGAAATCTTGCGCCTATATATAGGTGTTTCCATGTAAGAAAAGACCCTAAAAATTCAACATAGCAGAGGTTCAACGCTTCCACCCTCATCCAAATTAAACACTAAAGTGCATTGACGATTCGGACGCGGTGTGTTAAAATATACGTAGTGTTCTTCAAAAATGCAGATTTGCTGAGATCATTTTATTAACGTTGTTATACGACTTAGAAATCGCAACCGTATCCTAATTTAATTTGTAATTTTTACACGAAAATAAAATTTTAAAAATGTTCATAATTTTCTTTAAACTGAAGACTATATGAAATAGTAGAATCTTATTTCATAATAAAACTATTTTAAATGCCATAATCAGAGGATTTACGGAATAAAGATAAAATTAAATGCATGGCTCAAAATAATTTTAATTTTCAAGCAATACATAGTGTTATGAAATAAAATTATACTTCACTGAACTAGAAATATCTGTATCATAATGATTTTATACATATAACATCAACCCATAACTATGATGAGAACGTATCGAAGGAATGAACATATTGAACTAAATTGACAAATGTTTGAAATGTAGTGAAAATCGAATGAACCGTATGTATGAAGTCATTCAACTTAAAGGTTTTGTAAAGGATAAATTTATGCACCACAGGGGGGTACATTTTAACTACAAATTGCGAGGAGCAGTCTTTCAAATTTCTTATACCATGGTTCATAACAATTATATTCACATTTATTATTGAATTTTACCAGACTTAGTGCCTAATTCCCAGCCAGGGCTTATAAACATACATTTCATTCTTGCATGTATCTTAAGTGATGGGGAGAAAATCAGGGTAAACAAAAAAGGAAGTATGCTACCTCCATATACATAAAACAAATTAAATAAAATGTCTAATTAATCCTAAGTTGGTTTTTGTAAAACGTATCATTAGAAATAAGCACCTGGAAATTTCGGTAACCCTATAAATTAATAGTAATGTTAGTCTGTAAATTTTAATATATTAATAGCATATCCATGCTCCCAATCAGGATGATGGTTGAGGGGCAATTTCAGCATGCGTACAGAAACCTATGTCAAAATAACGGAAGTCTAGAATTTCGCAATATTGACATAAATAATTCAAATTTTAGAAAATGAAATTTTTTTTTGTTTTGACACTGCAATTCTGGGGGGGGGGAAAATTAATGCAGTATGTAATGTTCAGTTC